>PVKH010004218.1:0-23709 GCA_004027955.1 Chaetophractus vellerosus
TTGTGTGTTGTGCTTAGACCAGAGACTGACACAGAGTAAATACTCAGTAAATTGTGACCATATCTTACCATTGTCTATAATTTGTTAAGCAAACTGATCTTATGCTCCTGGCTTTTGTTCTTTACCCAAAAGGTCTTTCCTCCTTTTACTGTGGTAACTTTTAATTTCTCTTGTAAGACTGTTTAAATGCCATGCAGTTTAGGAATGCTTAATGATTTTCTCATTCTTCCTTGGCCAGGACACTCTTCTTTGTCTCCATAGTCCCCTTTTTAGGCAACTTTCCTAGCCCTTATCCTTCTGTAACGTCATTTCTTTTTGTCTTACCTTCCCATTAGACTGTGCACTTCTTGATATCAGGAATTAGTTGTTTTACTTGTATTACCTGTATTCTTGCATTCATTAATGTTTATTGAATGAGTAAATAATTCTATGTATATGTGATATTGACTTCTTTAACAAATGTGTGTTTAGAGTTATTATCAAAGCATTTGACAAACTTAGAATGTAGACTGTTATTCTGCAACTTTTCTTTACGTTTGAAATAATTTGAAGTAATAATGCTCCTAAAATTTTTTAACAATACAAATTATATAAGATTTCAAGTGAAAATACTCCCTGTTCCTATCATCCCACCCCTACAGATAACTGCAGTTCACAGTTTAATCTATGTAATTATTTAAAGATATTTTGTAAATTTAGATATTTGAATTAGAAAATGTATAGATTGGCTTTCAGTTCTTAGGTTCTCTTATACAGAGAAAGGGAGGGCGGGAAGAGGAAGAGAAAAATAAATTCTGTTAAATTTAGTATGTTTATGACACTTTTAAGTGTTTATCTCAAGGCATTTTTCTGTTTATTATAAGGGTGGCTTAGGTTGTAGCTTCCCTTGAGCAGAAGATCAGGGCCAGTGCAAATACTGCACAAGTTATTCAACACAGCAGCCTCGCAGCAGTCCTGTCCATCTTTGGGTCAGACCTGTGGTTGTGACATACAGTATCACCACCTGGTGGCAGTGTAAGTTTCAACATTGCAAAAGTAGAATTCTGGGAGGTGTCAGGAAAAAATCTTTGAAGAGTGCATCTGCATACTTAGGAATTGCTTTCTATTCCCTTTATTCTTAAAGGATATTTTATTCACATTTAGCACATAAATTTTAAATTAGATATATTTGGCTCATAGACTTTAAGTTACAGTTTGAGTGACAAAAGGAAAAATTTAAGTAGTGATCGCTATTAGTAAAAAGACATGTATGCACATTATTTTCTGTAATTTGCATGAATTGATTCTCTACTGCTTTAATAATTCCTTGTTACTTTTATTCAGTTTCAAATTATTGGAAATGACATCTTAACTATTATTTGATACTAAGAAGAATGCTTTAACTATAATATCCCTGGATAAGTAATAAAGTAAACAGACAAGTGGATTAATCTTTTAAAATTCCAATTTTGTGGCATATATAATTAGAGTAATTATAAGAATCTTTATGGTGTTTCCTTCAGGTGAAATTCCTAAACAGGTTAAAGTGAAAAAATTGAAGAACCTAAAGACTCTGGATTCTAAACCTGGTATTGGCTTTTATTAATTATTAAATATATACTGATATATGGGTATTTAGGTTTTTCTGGTTACCTTATTTTCTTCTCTTCACTTCCTAGGAGTTTACACTTCTTATAAGCCATATCTAAATAGAGATGAAGAGATCATAAAACAATTACAAAAGGTAATTACTTCCTCTTATTATTAACTTAAATTTCCTTGTTCAGGTATGTAATATCCAGTTAAGCAAAATTGTGTTTTATATATAATAATGTGAAGTGGGGTCTCTTTTTTTGAACCAAAGATTGATATAAATTAGGAGACCAACGTAGCAGCAATTATGGACTTGAAATATTGTTGCTGCAGCTACAAACCAATGCTAATCTTCCTAGAAACTTGGGAGATATAGTAAAAAGTCATAAACTCTTCCATGAGGTAGCTTACTTTCAAACAGCAGGGGATAGTTAACATTTTTTTAAGACATGGATAGTATTAATACAGCAAGTATGAAATATAAAGATTGTTTTCATTGTGGCCTGCTATTTTTAAGTATGTAATGAATGAAGTTTCCTAAGGTAAAGACTATACTAAAGAGCTCTAAGGATTCCTTTAACAGGATATTGCACAATTCACTTCAAATTACTTCAAGATGAGGTTTTAGTTTTTTTATATGTCAGTTATAAATATATAATTACATATTAGTTGAACTTCTATAATTATCTATACATACCCCTCAAAATAAATATCCTTTATATTCTATATTATCCATTGTTTTATATAGATTGTCACTGTTTCCTCTTTTAAGGGTGTACAACAAAAACGTCCTTCTGAAGCTCAGAGTGTTATTCTTCGACGCTATTTTTTAGAACTGACACAAAGCTTCATCATTCCATTAGTAAGTTAACAAATATATATTTGCTTAATTGATTGATTGATTGAAGGGTAGATGAATGTTTTCCCCACCCGCCAAAACCTTAAGTCATTTGTTTTGCCTTCTCAGGTGTTTAGGGATTAAAAATAGAGCCTTTTGCAGGAGATCTGGATTCTTTATTCTGTTATGAACTCTGTAACTTTTGTAAGTCATTTCCTCTCTCTGACCCTCAATTTCCTTATCCATAAGATATGGCTAATTCTACTCTCCATTGTTGTGAAAATATTATGTAATTATTGGAGTTTGTACCTTAAAAGAAGAAACTTCTTGTCTGATACTGTCTTTTTTGTTGGACCTCTATAGAGAACTCCAATATATCTCCTACACAGATACCCAGATTTACCAATTTTTAACATTTTGCCAGATTTGTTATATTATTCTATCTATGTATCCATCTATCATCTATTTCTGAAACCTTTGAGATGTGAGTAGGTTGTATATATTGTGCTCCTTTACAATTTTTTTAACAAATCAATTTTACTGATACATATTAATACAGCATAAATCCATCCAAAGTGTACAATCAGTGGTATTTGGTGTAATCACATAGTTGTGCATTCATCACTTCAGTCGTTATAAAGCATTTTCATTAGTAATGATAACCAAAAAACAAAGAATAAAACTCATCACCTTTCAATCTCTCTATGCTTCCCCTGCCATACATAGCTGCTATTCTGCTTCCATCTCTTTAGTTTATTTGTATTTATATTTTGTAAAAACAGTCTTATATATGCAATTTACAATTTAATACTTCCATGTATATTTGCTATTAACAATCTCATACTATTTTCTTGTGTGCAATTGGATATATCCATGAAACTGTAGTTCTGTCATGATACGAGCCATATCTGTCTTGTTCATTTTCATTTTCTCAGTCTCCCATATGGTAACACTCAGTAAATATTTATGGACTAAATGGCTAGATGATATGATTTATTCTAAGAAATTCAATGGAGCGTCTTATTAAAATACTGTTTCAGGCAGTACCAGGTGGTTCTAGTCTGACTCATACAGAGATTTCATATAGCTTTTAAGGTATAGTAATCTATCTCTGGACATTATGTGGGGACAATCTGGAGAACTTTGCTGTTGTTTTGGGAAGAAATAGTCTTTCATAGTTTATGGATATTGATTATTTTGTTCCATATAAATCTGTTTAAGTAAATGAATTTTATTGTACTGCTTAAGAGCATGGTCTGAAATCAAATAGACCTAAATTCAAGTCCAAGTTTTGTGACTTTGGGAAAGGTGCTTAGACTTTTGAAGCCTCAGTTTCCCAATAACCTCTGGCACATAGAAAGGTTGCAAAAACTAAAATAGATCATGTAAAATGTTGAGCATATATTCTGTACATTTTTAGTCATTAAGATAATTATTATTAAAAATACATAGTTCCACTCCTTCATGTTAGTGGGATTGTAAAATGGTGCAGCCTCTGTGGAAGACAGTTGGTGTTTCCTCAGGAAGCTAAATATAGACCTGCCATACAATCCAACAATTCTTCTACTAGGACTATATCCAGAAGAACTGAAAACTGTGACATGAGCAGCCATGTTCACACCGATGTTCAGAGCAGCGTTAATCACAATTGCCAAAAGATGGAAACAATCCAGGTGTCCATCAACCAATGAATGGATAAACAAAATGTGGTATATATACTTCTTACTGCAGTAAGAAGACATGAAATTGGGACGCATATGACAACATGGATGAAGCCTGAAAACATTATGCTAAGTGAAATAAGCCAGACACAAAAGGACAAATATTGCATGGTCTCACTAATATGAACTAAATATGAAGACTAAACGCATGGAGTTAAAACCTAGAGTATAGGTTATTAGGAAATAAATGGAGGACTGTGAAAAGGAGTACTGATGCTTATTGTATGTAGAAGTTTTAAGTAATTTGACTGTAAATGAGAGGAAATGGATGGAGATGATGGTAACTCATTGTAGTGAGTAGCAGCTGATTTATAAATGGGATTGTGGCTGAAAAAGGTAGTCTAGGGATGTAAGTGTCAATTGAGAGAAAACTAGGGACTGAATAATACAGAGAACCCAGAGGTGTATGAGAATTGTGGATAATAGTACAAGTGCAAGAATGTCCTTCTGTGAACTAAAATGAGTATATGTCACTATTGCAGGGAGGTGGGAATGTGGAGAAGCATGGGAAAAATACAATTAATGTAATTTATGGACTATATTTAACAGCAATACTGTAATATTCTTGCATCAGTGCCAAAGATGTACTGTATTAATAATAGAAGGGTATGGGAAAAATATGCCAAATATACGCTCTAGACTATAGTTAGTGGTAATAGTCTGATGATTTTATCTCATAAGCTGTAACAGTTGTTCCACAATGGTGTGGCGTGTTGGTGAAGTGGTGTTGTATGGGAATTCTACACATGTGAATGATTGTTTTGTAAGTTTACAACTTCTGTGATAAAAATATATTTTAAAAATATATAGTTCCTTGTTCTGGTTGAACTCATTATCCATAACTAAAAGAATGAAAGAGGACCCCTATCTCATACCTTATACAAAAATTAACTCAAAATGGATCAAAGACTGAAACAAAAGCTAGGACCATAAAACTCCTAAAAGATAACGTAAGGAAACATCTACAAGACCTTGTAGTAGGTGAGGGTCTCTTAAACCTTACACCTAAAGCACGAGCAACAAAAGGAAAAAATAGATAAATGGGATCTCCTGAAAATTAAATACTTCTGCACCTCAAAGGACTTTGTGGGAAGAGGGTAAATAGGCAATCTCCTCAATGGGAGAAAATATCTGGAAATTACACATCCAACAAGAGTCTAATATCCATGATATATAAAGAGATCCTACAACTCAACAATTAAAAGGCAAAAGACCTGAATAGACATTTTTCTAAAGGAAAATTACAAAGGGAGAAAAAACACATGAAAAAATGCTCAGTATCACTGGCTGTTAGGGAAGTGCAAATCAAAGCTATAATGAGATATCATTTCACACCTACTAGATGGCCACTGTTAAAACAGAAAACCATGAGTGTTGGAGAGGATGTGGAAAGATAGGAATGCTTTTTCACTGTGGGTGGGAATGTAGAATGGTACAGTTCCTAAGGAAGTTAGATATAGCTCTACCATGTGACCCAGGATTACCACTACTAGGTATATATCCAGAAGAACTGAGAGCAGTGACCCAAATAGACATCTGCACACTGATGTTCATAGCGACATTGTTTACAGTTGCCTAAAGATAGAAACAATCTGGATGTCCATCAACTGATAATGGATAAACAAACTGTGGAATATTATTCAACTGTAAGAAGAAATGAAGTTATGAGGCATGTGACAACATGGGTGCACCTGGAGGACATTATGTTTAGTGAAGCAAGCCAGGCACAAAAGAACAAATATTGTATGACTTCACTGTTATGAACTAAATAAAATGAACAAACTTAGGGAGTTAATAGCTAGACTATAAGTCACCAGAGAACAGAATGTGCTAATGAAGAGCTGAGGTTTAATCTGTGCAGAATTGGTAAAAAGTTTTTTGGAAATGAATGGAAATGGTGAAAGCATATCATAGGATTTATAATTAGTAGCATTAACATGGGTATGATAGTGGTTTGCTCTTGTTTTTTATTTTTTTTTCTTATTTTTGGAGCAGTGAAAATGCTCTTAATATTGATTGAAGTGATGAGTGCATAACTCGGTGATTATATAACGTGCCATTGATCATGTACTTTAGATAAACTGTATGGTTTATGAGCCAAAAAAATAATAGTGTGGGTTGGGGGGAAAATACACCATTATGTAAGATACAAACTATAGTTAGTAGTAATACTTTGAGGATGCTTTTTCATAATTTGTTACAAATGTTTCACAACAATGGAAGGTGTTTGTGGTGGAGTGATGTATGGGAGCCCTATATGATGTTATACATGTTTGTTTTATAAGTTCACACCTTTTACTATATACTTATTGTTTATGTATGGTCATGTCTGAATGATATACTTCAATAAATTGTGTTTAAAATGAAGGAAAATATGTAGTTACTTGGATTATCCAAGATTTAGGTAAGTTTTATTGAAAATTTGAATCCTAAACTCTATCTTCATTTAGCTTTATCTATTGGGAGTGATAGAGTTGTTGATGTTCATCGAAAGAGCGTATGATAGGGGGGCGAATGTGGCTCAAATGGTTGGGCAACTGTCTCCCATATGGAGGGACCTGGGTTCAATCCCCAGGACCTCCCAGGAAGATAAAGAAAAATATAGAAGGCGTGCAAGCTGCCAGGCCCTGCATGTGGGCGGGCCAGGCCCCACCGAGCCACGCAGCAAGATGATGACATAACAGGAGAGTGACGCAAAGGGAGAGTCAAGACGAGACACGCTGAAAACCAGGAAATGAGGTGGCGCAGGTGGCAGGATGCCTCTCCCCCACATTAGAGGTTCCCAGGATCGAATCCCGGTGAAGACAGGAGGAGAGGATGAGAAGAGAGGGCAGGAAACAGACACAGAGAATTGCCCAGCGAAAGGACACAAAAATGGATAAAACTAAAAATAAAATAAATAAATCTGAAAAAAAAAAAAGAGCATATGATGAAAAACTTGGAAACCCATTTTATTTAATTAGATCTGTTTGAATGTTTTGAAGACTGTCTAGGTAAGAACATCTAACTTTTTTAAAAAATTGTCTTGGTTTTAGGAAAGATATGTGGCAAGCTTGATGCCTTTGCAGAAAAGTATTTCTCCATGGAAGGTATGAAATTATGCAGATAAAATCCTATTTGTTTGCTAACCTAATTAACTTCTGTGAATATATCCATTTCTAATTTCTTAAATACAGTATGTCCTATTTTATAGAGTCCACCGCAGTTAAGACCGTTCCTTCCAGAAGAATTTATGAAAACACTTGAGAAAACAGGACCTCAGCTGACCTCTAGAATAAAAGGAGATTGGATTGGATTGTACCGGTTAGGCTTCTTTTTCTCTTTCCACGCATCTGCAGAACTGTGTTTGTGTGTGTGTGTGTGTGTAAAAACAAAAAAAATACCTGGACTTCATCTTACATTCTTTAATTCTATTGCTTAACTTGAATCTATGAGGTATAGGTAGGAAAGAAAATGTGTTATAATTAAACTTTTCTTTTACAAAAAATTTTTTATAGGCATTTTCTAAAATCTCCAAATTTTGATGGCTGGTTCAGGACCCGGAGGAAGGAAATGACTCAGAAATTGGAGGCACTACATTTAGAAGCTCTTTGTGAAGAGGTTAGAAAATAGCATGTTTGTGTGATGATTAACAACTATTGAAAATAAAGATATTGGAAATTTCCTTAGAGGTTAGAACATTAGACTCCTATCTACGTCTTTAAAATTAGTAACAGCTAACTTTTCTCGATCATGCACTATGTGCTAAGGTCTGTGTAGATGCTTTATATTATTATCTTTTTAATTTTCACAACAACTCACTGAGGTAACCATGTTATGATCTGCATTATGGGTCAGTCACCTAAGGTGTAGAGAAGTTAAGTGAGTTTGTGCTGAGTATATCACTAAGTAGTGGAGCAAGAAGTGTGCTGGAGCCACTTGTGCTGTCTCATAGAGCAGATTGTGTGTTTGTCTTCCCCACACTGCAATTCAGTGACCTCAGCTTGATAACTTGAAATTGGTTATGGTGGGAGTATTTTCCCCAGAGAAACTGGCAAATTCTACAAACCAGAGACTTTTTTCTGCATAGCCAGTTGATAAACATTTACAAGCACACCATTGGATGGAGCCAAGCTTCAAATCCAGAGCTTGAGTTCTTTTCCTTGATTCACCTTTTCCCGTAATATTTACAATATTTTCATGCTTACACTGACTTTTTCATATTCTATAATTTATCACAAGACTGTTTTAATTTAAACTACTTGTGAAAATATAAAGGATGTTCTTATTTTCATTTGTATTTAGCTTTAAATGTTGAGGTAGGCTATCTTCATTGTTAACTTTCTAATAAATTCCCAGTGACTGTGGGTATTTTTTATAAACTCTATCGTGAAATAATTTCAAACATACAGAATGGTTTCAAAAATAATATAATACAAAACCAATACAGAGAACTCCAGTATATCCCCTACCCAGTTATCCATATTTACCAACTTTTAACATTTTGCACAATTTATGTCCTTCTACCCATCTGTCTGTATCTCTCTACCTGTTTTCTAAACATTTGGCTGGCTGCACTCCATTTGCGGGCTACCTGCCCTGCCCATGGCGGCTCTGGCCCGCCCATGGCGGCTTGCCATTCTCAAGGCGGTCTGCCCGCTAGGAGAGGTCCCCAGGAACCGAACCCGGTGCCTCCCATGTGGTATCCACTGGGCTATCGAGCCGGCCCCGCACCACAGTTTTAATTGCTGTAATTTTGTAATAAGGTTTTAATACCAGAAGTGTGAGTTCTCCATATTTATTTGACTATTCGAGATCCCTTCCATAGGAATTTGTTGATTAGCTTTTCCATTTCTCCAAAGCAGGTTATTGTAATTTTGACTGGGATTGCATTTAATTTGTAAATTGCTTTGGATAGTATTGACATCTTTGTGATAATAGACCTTTGAGCTCATTAGCACTGAATTATCTTTCCATTTATTTAGGTTTTCTTTAATTGATCTCAGAATGATTTGTAGTTTTCTGCATACAAAGTCCTTTATATCCTTTGTGAAATTTATTCCTAGATTTTTTATTTTTTATTTGATATTGTAAATGGAATAATTTCCTTGACTTCTTTTTTGGATTTTTCATTACTGGTGTAGGAAAACACCACTGATTATGGTGTGTTAATCTTGAACCCCACTACTTTGCTGAATTTATTAGTTCTGGTATCTTTGTTGTAGATTCTTTGTGATGCTGTATATATCAGATCATGTCATTTGCAAATAGAGATAGTTTTCCTCCTTCTTTTCCAATTTGGATATCCTTTATTTCTTTTTCTTGCTTAATAGCTCTGATTAGAACTTGTTCCTGACTTTAGGGGGAAAGCATTCAGTCTTTCACCATTGAGTATGATGTTAGCTGTGGGTTTTTCATATGTGCCCTTTATCATTGCCAAGGTCGTTCCCGTCTATTCATATTTTTTTGTAGTGTCTTTATCAAGAAAGGGTGCTAGATTTTGTCACATGTCTTTTCTGCATCAATTGAGATGGTCATGTATTTTTTCTCCTTCATTCTATTAATGTGGTGTATTATACTGATGGATTTTCTTATGTTGAACCACCTTTACATTCCTGGGGTTAAATTCTACTTGTTCATGGTATATATTCCTTTTTTTATTTTTTAAGATTTATTTATTTTTATTTATTTATATATCCCTCCCTTGCTGCTTGTGCTCACTGTGTTCATTTGCTTTTCTTTTCTTTGTGTCTGCTTGCCTCCCCCTGCTGCGTCAGCTCACTGCGTGGCAGCTTGCCTTCGCCAGGAGGCCCCGGGAACTGAACCTGGGGCCTCCCATGTGGTAAACCAGAGGCCAATCAATTGAGCCACAGCCGGTTCCCTGTATATTCCTTTTAACGTGCTGTTGAATTCAGTTTGCTCATATTTTGTTGAGGATTTTTATATGTATATTCATAAGAGATATTGGTCTGTAATTTTCTTTCATACTTTTATCTGGCTTTGATATTAAGGCAATGCTGACCTCATTAATGAGTGAGGAAGTGTTTCCTCCTCTTCATTTTTTTTAAGAGTTAGAGAAGGAATGATGTTCATTCTTCTTTGGGTATTTGGTAAAATCTACCAGTGAAGATGTCTGTTCCTAGACTTTTCTTGTTGGGAGGTTTTTGATGACTGATTCAGTCTCTTTGTTATTGGTCTGTTGAGGTCTTCTCTTTCTACTTGATTTGGTTTAGGCAATTTGTGTGTTTCTAAACATTTCCCCATTCATGTAGTTTATCAGCTTTGTTGGCATACTTTGTTCATTGTATCCTTATAATCCTTTTTATTTCTGTAAGATCAGTAGTAATAACGCCACCCCCCTTCTAATTTTTGTTATTTGTTTCTCCTTTCTTTGACAGGCTAGCAAAACGCTTGTCGATTTTTTTTTTAATCTTTTCTAAGAACCAACTGTCCATTGATTTTCTCTATTGTTTTTCTATTCTCTGTTTCATTTTTTTCTGCTCTAGTCTTTATTTCCTTCCTTCTGCTCACTTTGGCTTTAGTTTGCTCTTCTTTTTCTAGTTCCTCCTATTGTAAGGACAGTTTACTGATTTGAGATCTTTATCCTTTTTATTTATTTATTATTTTCTTTAATTTTATTTTTTTAAACTCTTTTTTTTTTTTGTTACATATCCCTCCCCTTTCTGCTTGCTCTTGCTGTGTGATCATTTTTTGTGTTCTTCTATGTCTGCTTTGTCTCCCCCCGCGGCGACACACCGAGTCAGCTCACTGCCTTTCCTGAATCCCATAGGTTTTTGTATGTTATATTTGTGACTGTGGCTTTGAGAGAAAGGATTTCCACGTAAGCAACCACAAATAAGCCCAGGGAGAGTCTATTTGAAGAATATACTGATGTTCACACTTATCTTGATTTGCTAGCTAATGTTCCTAACTTGGAAGTATGGGTTAGAATTGTATTTGAGTTGCAAATTTGTTTTTCAAGATTGATTTAAAATGGCCGCCTCAGAATGGAATTTTCTTACATTATCTTTTATTTCCAAATAAAATACAATTGTTCTGGCTAATGTTGAAAATTATCCAATTAACAGTTATTAGGATATCATGTATATAATTATTCTTGTACCATATGCTGTGTCTGTGTTAAATACCCTGTTTTCCTTTTCCTTCTTGTCCTTCTTTCCCAGTATCCTCTCCTACTGACATAGAACTTTTTGAGTATTGTTTTGAGTTCTTACTAATTTAGGATCTGTTTATTCTTCTAGGACTTACTTATCTGGATCCAGAAACACACAGAAGTAGAAACAGTAGACCTTGTATTGAAGCTGAAAAATAAATTGGTATGTAGCCAGACCAGATAAGATTAAATTGACTTTTTTGTGAAGATATTTTCCTGTCATTTATACTGACAAACATGATGTGCTACATAAGTAACTATAAATGAGAGGACTTGAGTGCAATCAATTGATGGTAGATTTTCCTTGGTACTAATGACTGAAAACAGTTAAAAAATAATAAAAGTGAAGAGAAAAGGAACAAAACAAAAGAAATTTAAAAAATAGTTACTCAAGCAGCTCATAATGATGCCGTATTATTCTAAAATTTTTTACATATAATCTAATAAGCTCTAAAATTTTGTCATTTATATTTAATACCATAGTGCGTGCCTGGATATTATCTATTAATTTACCTAGAATCTTTTTATTGAGCCTAGCAATGTATTGTTTAGACGGCATATTCTTTGCTCTTTTACATTTTCTGTAAATTCTGGTCTAAGTTAAGTCTGAAATTTTCCAAATCATTAGATCATTAAAACTGTTTACTTAGTCAATATAACATATGAATATAAATTCATAAGATAATTTAATTGCTACTAAATGTTCCTTCTTTAGTTGCAGGCTGATCGAGAGCATTTACCTGTGAAACCTGACACAATGGAAAAGTTACGGACACACATAGATGCAATTATATTAGCATTGCCAGAGGACCTGCAAGGCATACTGCTTAAAACAGGCATGGCATGATATTTGCCAGGATTTTCCACCCAAAAGGATTATACATCATAAAACATACTGACATTTCAACCAAACGCACAAAGAGCTTTCAGCGGAGCAGGAGTGGAAAGTAGCCGTAATTGATAAATACAGGGCAGAAAGACTGTACTGTATAAACAGACCTTTTTAGTGCATTTTTAAAAAATGGATATCTGTGGTGGTTCCATTTTAATACTGAAACACCAACAGGCATTTCTGTATTTTCAATCATGTACTTAAAGTGCTCTTATGAGAGACCTGTGGAGCCATCAGCATAAGTGATTCCAAACTGCAGTGCTGGCATTGCAGATTTTTTTTTTAATTGGTGCTGCTGTGCCCAATCATGTTAAAACTCAGGGGGATATAAAAATAACATTCACACTGGCTATCTTCTTAAGAAGAAGGAAAAGACTGAACTGTTCAGATATAGTTAGAAGTAATTGATGCTTATGTAGTGCCTTTTGTTGTCCTGTATGTTTCACAAAGCCCAGCTGCTAATCTTGAAGCTTTTTTCTAAGCTTAATGACAATATGTAATTTTATATAAGGCATTCTGTGTTGAGTAATCATTGCTTTAAAATGTTTTCTTGCTGCCCAGTGTGTTTGTTAGTAGGCATGGTTTATTTTCATTTGCCATTTAGATTTTCACATCATTTTCATTACCATTTTTAAAGTTTAATCTTATCAATTTCTCCAAAGGCATTAATTTGGTTATAGGGAGAAAGTGTTTGTTTCTTCTTACCTTTTACTAAGTGGGTTAGTTTAGATTAATTAGCTTGGATGTTTTCCAGTCATTCTAATTATTAACCTTATAAGCAGCTATTTTCCAAACTGAATTATTCTTATTTCAAATGAATTTTTAAGCCTTTTATATGATAAGATTGATTTCCAGTTACATTATTTGTTTGATAGGGTTTTCTTCCCCTAAATGAATGTTTCTTAGAACACTTTGCCTAAGTTCTTTGACAGGAACTTCACCTGAATCACTGTTATAGCTAGGTTTTGTTTCTTTTTCTTTTTGTTTTGTTTTGTTTAAACTGTCCTCCCTTGCCAAAAGTAGATGAATGTGGTTTGATAGAAAATGATTGTTTGGTTTGTGTTTTAATAGGAGTGTCTTATAGAAGCCACTATTTGAAATAGGCACATATTACAGTTTATGTAAATAACTGTCTTGAATTACCCTCTTAAGTAACCAATTTAGTTGCAGTTTTTTTTTTTTTTTGTAAAAAGAAATGGGTTCAGAAGCTCTCTCTTGCTCTCTCTTGGTATTACTCTTAATGGCACTCTTGACCCAAGAAAGACTTCTGTTTGTAACTGTGGTCTGATGGCCAAAGGTGCCCTTTTCTCATGGATACAGTCTCTTGGAGCATACCTCAAAGTCATAGAGAGAATATGGCATTTGAAAGAAATTATTTGCCTTGGATCATATGAGTTATTTTGTGAAACAACAGTTGGCCTTATGGAAAAGGGGCAACTACTTTTATATGCGAAAGTATTTCATATCTTTCTGGGAAATCTTATTTAGATATTAATGGTCATCTTATTAATTTTCAAACAGGTGTATTTTAATAATCCTACAATTTATATACAGTTTGTGACTAGAATTTGAAAGTTGTAAGTGTCATGTCGAGGGTCTTTTAAATTACACCACTACAGGATAAATTATTTCAAGTTTATTTTTGCATAGAGTAGCAAAGGATGCCATTTAGCATGATAATGTTGTCTCCATATGTACTGTATTTAACCAAAACCTAACACATGTTGAAAACCATATCATACTTAGCTGGTTTCTCTCTTAATTTCAAATTATGTTCTTGTAAAATCAACTTAAAACTGCATCAGGAACCTGAGAAAGACTGATAATCTTAATTATTTGTGCAATTTTTCTTTTTTGTTTTCTTTCATTTTCCTTTCTTTTTTTTTTTTTTTTGAGGGAGAGACATAGTTAATATCTGAACCCTGCCTTTTAATGTTTATTTCCACCAGTATCTGAAGGAATCACTGCTTTAAGGGTATATGTAATGCCTCATGCCTTCTATTTTCAGTGAAAAAGACATTTTGTGAAGGCATTTATGGTCATTACTGAAAACAGAATTAAAGACTGTGGATATAAAAGCATTTGGATATCTTGTGTTACTTTTGAGTATGGTAGGAATTCTTGAAAATGCATTGTAAATGAAAGTTATGCATTACCGGGTTCATTTTACTTCTTGACAGTTTTTTATTTTTTTAATTCAAATGAAAATCTTCTGTGTACTTTGCTTTGAACATGCAAATAAGTCCATTTGGGTAGCAGGCAGATGATGGAAGAGATTTCATATCCTTTATAACAGTCCAATGATCTTATAAACTAATCTGATGAAAATATTCTGGTTTAATAATCTAGATATTGTTAGATTCTCCTTCATTTGCTACCTTTTTTTGTTTGTTTACTTTAAATCTCAAATTCTTTTTATTCTTTTTTTAAAATTAGCAACTTTATTCTATGGATTTAAAATTAGCATCTTTATTCTATGGATTTTAAATTGTTTGTTAATAAGAAACGTCTTCCATATTTCCCTTTTAGAAGTTACTGGGTAATATTCTAAGTATACTACAAAATATTACAGTGGATTTTTAAAAGATGGCATTAAAATTTGTCATTGGGTTTCCACTTAATTCATTTGTTTTTATAAATCTGCATTTTACCACCTTTTTCTTTTTCAGGATAACTTGGGGAAAAAGTGATTTTTAAATTTTTATCTACCAACTTTTGAAATATTAGTTCTCAGAAAACATTTGAAGAAGTTGAGAAGCCTCTCTAATTATGAATAAGTATCTTTAAAATAACAAAATATGTTAGCTCGTAATAATGACTAAATTTTCATAAATAACTTAATATTCCATCAGTTATCCAAGATATATTAGTTATTTGCCATCTATAACTTCTTTAAATTGTGGCTTTTACTATTATGTCATTCGAAATTAGCAGTTAATAAAATAGAGCCTCGAGAATTTTTTTCCAATTACACTTCCCTGTTTGTTTGAAATATATGAAACAATTTGATACAAGATAAAGAATCATGGTTCCCAAAATTTATCTCATATCTAACCAATTTTTGGGGAAAACAAGTTTTAAGTTAGTAGTTGGTTAATGAAACAGGATTATGATTATTTTTAATTTATAACATTGCCTATCTCTTGATGCACAGATATTGAGAGAAAAAAGACGGTAGTAGAGTTCTGTTATATCCTATTCCCCAGTGTTACTTCTGGACTACTGTACACCAACCTTTTTTTCCCACTTATTACTTATGTGTTTCTCCAAGTTAAGATTGTTGTCTAATAGTCATAGGTCTTATCCCACCTTACTAGCTCCACCATGAGGCTTGGGTTCTTTTATTTTGTTTTCCTCCCTTCTCTTTGTCATCATTATGCCATTTCTTCTTAATCACTAGAAATCTAACCTTAATAGATCCTTTGTCTCTTTGTTATTCCCTTGTTTTTTTCTGCATCAACTAGTATGAAAAAAATTTGGTACAGATTGCTTGTAGATTGATTGAAATACTCTTGGAAAATAGTAAACTTACATTCCAAAGATGTCATCCTTGCTATTAAATGAATAGATTTTTAGATTTCAGTAGGAAACTATTGAAATGATTGATTTTGGTCTAATAAAATGGGTAAATATTTTTATAACCAGAGGCTCTGGAGATAGAGCCCAGCAATGTGTTTTTATAAAAAATATTTTTATTGATTATAATTGAATACAATAAACTGAATGTATTGATAAGTTTTGACATTTGTATATACCCATGAAACTATCATCACAGTCAAGATAGTGAATGTATCCATCACCTCCCCAAATTTCCTCATTCTCTTTTGTATTCCCATCCACCCTTCTCTGCCTCCCCTTTGCAAGAAACTACTGATATGTTTTCTGACACTATAGATTAGTTTGTATTTTCTTAAGTGTTATATAAATGGATACACATATTACAGTATGTACTCTTTTTTGGTGGGGATCTGACTTCTTTCACTCCATAATTTTGAGATTCATTCTTGTGTTTATCAGCAGTTCTTTCCTTTTTATTATTGAGGAATATCCATTAAATGGCTATCATAACAGCATTTTTTCCCATTCACCTGTTGATGGACTGTGGCGGTTTGAAACTGCATACCCAAGGAAAACGTTTTCTTAAACTTAATCCATTCCTATAGGTGTAACCCTATTGTAAGGTTTTCATGAGATTACTTCAGTTAAGGCGTGGTCCAGGGTGGATCTTAATCTTCTTACAGGAGTCCTTTATAAACGGAATGAATACAGAGGGAAAGAAAGCCATGGAAGCAAAAATCTGAAAGCAATGAAACCCCAAAGAGAAGGGAGAGACCAGCGGATGCCACCATCCATATACATGAGGCAGAGGACCCAAGGATTGCCAGCAGCCAGTCTTAGAGAGGAAAGCCTTACCTTGATGATACCTTGATTTGGACATTCTCATGGCCTCAAACTGTAAGCTAATGAATTCCCATTGTTAAAAGCCAATTTCATGATATCTGCTTTGAGCAGCCTAGGAAACTAAAACATGGACATTTGGGTTGTTACTGGTTTTGGACTGTTACAAATAAAGCTGATTTGAACACTCCTGTATAAGTCTTTGTATGGACATATATATCCTTTTCTCTTGGGTAAATATCTAGGAAGGTATAAGTGGAAAGGCCAGATCATAAAATAGGCGAATGTTTAACTTTTTAAGAAACTACCAAACTGTTTTCCAAAGTGATTTGCTATTTTATAATTCCACCAGCAGTGTATGAGAGTTCCGTTATCTCCACATAGTAGCTAAAGCTTGGTATGATCATCCTTTTTAATTAGTCATTCTGATAGATTTTTATTGGTATTCAGGTTTTTTTTTTTAATTAATTTTATTTCAAAATTTCCAAAATTTTTAGACATTCTATACCCAACAAGCAACTGCTCCACCATTACGCCTCTGCTCTCTACTGGTAACCTTTAATACACTTTGCTGTTTCTAGATATTTCACGTAAGTGAAACCATGCAATATTTGTCCTTATGTGTCTTGCTCATAGGTTCATTCATGTTGCAACATGTGTTAGCACTTCATTCCTTCTTATGGCCAAATAATATTCCATTATGTTTATTTTATTTTATTTTATTTTATTTTTTTAAAGATTTATTTATTTTATTACATATCTCCCCTCCTCCCCGCTGCGGTGACGCGCCGAGACTGGTCACCGCGCAGGCGCGGCTTTCCCCGCTTGTGGGCGGCTTCTGCTTTTATTCACGGCCGGCTCTCAGTTCACGGGTGGCTGGCTGCGCTCCATTCGTGAGCGACCTGCCCTGCCCGTGGTGGCTTTTGCCCTGTCCATGGCAGCTTTTTTTTTGCCCTGCCCACGGCGGCTCTGGCCCATCCATGGCGGCTTGCCATTCTCCAGGCGGTCTGCCTGCTAGGAGAGGTCCCCGGGAATTGAACCCAGGGCCTCCCTTGTGGTATGCCAGCACCCTATCCACTGGGCTATCCAGCCGGCCCCCTTCCATTATGTTTAAATACTACATTTTGATTATCCATCATCTGCTGGACACTTAGATTGGGTCTCCCTTTGGCTATTGTGAATAAGACTGCTGTGTATATTGGTGTACAAGTATCTACTTGAGTCCCTGTTTTCACTTTCTTTGGTGTATACTTAGAAGTTGAATTGCCAGGACATATGATAACCCTTACCTTTTTTTAGTAACTGCCATACTGCTTTCCATAGTAGCACCATTTTACATTCCTACCAGCAATGCGTAAGTGTGCCAATTTCTCTGCATCCTCTCAACATGTACTATTTTCTTTTTTCTTTTTTCTTTTTTTTTAATTCTTTTAAAATAATAGCCATCCTGCTGGGTGTGAAGTATCTCGTTGTGGTTTTGATTTACATTTTCTAATGGCTAATGATGTTAAGCACTTTTTCACATGCTTATTAGCCATTTGTATATCCTTTTTGGAAAAAAGTTTCTTCAAGTCCTTTGTCCATTATTTAAATGGGTTGTTCTTTTTGTTGTTTAATTGTAAGAGTTATTTATATATAACGGATGTTAAACCCTGTACATGATTTGCAATGATTTCTCCCATACTGTATGTTGCTCTTTTACTTTGTTGATCATGTCCTTTGTTTTATTTTAAGTATAATTTAGCTATTGTTTCTTTTCTGCTCTTACTTTGTGTGTCATATCTAGAATCCATTGCCAAATCCCATAGCAGTGTTTTCTGTTTTCTTTTAAGAGTTTTATGGCTTTAGCTCTCATATTTAGGTCTTTGATCCATTTTCAGTTAATTTTGGTATATATAGTGTGGGGTAGGGATCCAACTTCATTCTTTTGCGTTTTGAAGAGACTGTTCTTTCCCTACTGCATATACTTGGCACCCTTGTGATTAAGAACTGGCCATAGGCGTGTGGGTCTATTTCTGGACTCACAGTACTATTCTGTTCATCTATACTTATATGCTATGCCAGAACCATACTGTTGGTTTTTTTTTTTAATATTTATTAATAGTGTCACATGAATTTTTTTTATTTTTATTTTTTTATTTTTTTTTTGGTTACATATCCCTCCCTTTCTGCTTGCTCTTGCTGTGTTCATTTCTCTGCGTTCTTCGTGTCCACTCTGTCTCCCCCTGCTGCGGCGACATACCAAGTCAGGTCACCGCGCAGGCGGCTCTGCTTCCGTTCACGGGCGGATCTGCTCCGTTCGTGGGTGACTTGCCCTGCCCATGGCGGCTTTTTTGCCCTGCCCGTGGTGGCTCTGCCCCACCCACGGTGGTTTTGCCTTCTCAGGTGGTCTGCCTGCTCAGAGAGGTCCCCGGGAACTGAACCTGGGGCCTCCCATGTGGTGTACCGGTGCCCTATCCACTGGGCTACAGCCGGCCCCAGAACCATACTGTTTTAATTATTCTAGCTTCATAATAAGTTTTGAAATAGATGTGTGTGAATCTGCCAAGTATGTTCTTTTTCAAAATTATTTTGGCTTATAGGATCCCTTGCTATTCTGCATGAATTTGATCAACTCATCTAATCGGTTGATGGCTTTAAAGGGAGAACTGATGATTTCAGCAGTCAGAAGAATTTCCATCTATAGTCCAGAAAGCCACCTTCTCCAGGAGAACTCAACATCATGTTCATGAGTTTCCAATTTGCAGCCTACCCTATAGAATTTGTACTTGCCAGTCCCCATAGTTGTGTAAGCCAATTCTTATAATAAATCTATTAATATTTCCATGTAAATCCTATTGATTCTATTTCTCTGGAGAACCCTAACTAAAACACCATCCTTTAACTTCAGTCTCTCTCTCTCTTTGGATTTGAGGTGAGTCTCCTGTAAATGCATATGTTGGATTATACTTCTTTATTCTTTCTGCCAGTCCCTTTTCTAAAAAAACACTTTTACTCGCACACCATACAACCCATCCAAAGTGTACAATCAGTGGCTTTCAGTTCAATCAGTTGTGCATTCACCGCCACAATCAATTTTAGAACATTTTCATTACACCAAAAAGAAAAAACCCATACCCTGTATCCTCCCCGCCCCCCATGATTGGTATAGTACTTTTGTTTAATTGATCAAAATATTACAATATTACTGTTAACTATAATCCATAGTTTGCATCAGCTGTGTTTTCCCCATATACCACCCTATTATTAACACCTTGTGATTGTGATGTAAGTTTGTGCTACTTCATGGAAGAAAATATTCTTGTATTTGTGCTTTTAACTAGTCATCCTCCACAACCAGGTTTACTATGCTATACAGTATTTGCTAGCTCTCCTTTTGATATATATGACCTAAAGCTTCCCTTCAACCATAATCACATCCATAAAACAGTGCTGGATTATACTCACAATAATGTGTCACCATCACCTCTATCTATTTCCAAACATTCACAATAAACCTTATTAATAATTCTATACACATTAAGCATCAGCTTCCCCTACTCAACCCTTATTCTATCTCCTGATAGCCTATACTCTAGGTTTAACTCCATGAATTTACTCATTATAATTCATATTAATGAGACTATACAATATTTGTCCTTTTGCGACTGGCTTATTTCACTCAGTATAATGTTCTCAAGATTCATCCATGTTGTTGCATGCATCAGGACTTCATTCCTTCTTAGTGCTGAATAATATTCCATCATATGTATATACCACATTTGTTCAATCATTGGTTGATGGTGACACTTAGGTTGTTTCCATCTTTTGGCAGTTGTGAATAATGCCATTATGAATGTCAGTGTGCACATGTCTGTTGGCATCCTTGCTTCCAGTTTTTCTGAATATATACATAGTAGCAGGATTGCCAGATAATATGGCAGATGTATATTTGGCTTCCTTCCTAAGGAATGGCCAAACTGTCTTCCAAAGAGGATGTACCCTTCTACATGCCCACCAATGGTGAAGAAGTCTTCCTATTTCTCCACATCCTCTTCAACACTTGTAGTTTTTGTTTGTTTGTTTGTTTAATAGTGGTCATTCCAACAGGTATAAAATGATACCTCACTGTATTTTTGAAAGTACCAGGGATCGAACCTGGGACCTCGTACATGGGAAGCAGGCACTCAACCACTTGAACTACATGTACTCCACTCTCATTGTAGTTTTTTAAAAAATATATATATATTTAAAGATATTTAGATTACACAAATGTTACATTAAAAATTTAGGTGAAAAGAAAAAAATATATATAGGGGATTCCCATAGTCCCCCGCTCCCCATACCGCCCACCTTTACCCACATTAACAACATCCTTCATTAGTGTGGTACATTCATTGTCATTGATGGACACATTTTGGAGCATTGCCACTAAGCATGGATTATGGTTCACATTGTAGTTGACACTCTCTGCCACCTAATTCTGTAAGTTATGGCAAGATAATAATGGCCTGTATCTCGTTGCAATGTCGTCATTCAGGACAATTCCCAAGTCCCAAAAATGGCCCCGTCTTACACCTGTTTTCCCTCTCCCTTATTTCAGAACTTCCAGTGGCCACTGCCTCCTCATTAATGATATAATTTCTTCCATTGCTAGAATCACAATAAGTCGATAGAATACCAGTAAGTCCACTCTAGTCCCTAGTTCATTCCCCAATCCTGAGGATTCTGGGATGGTGATGCCCACTCCACCTCTAATTGAGAGGGAGCTTTAGTCCCATAAGACCTTGGGTGTACACCTACCAACTCCAGCACCAACTATAGGTTCAAATATAAGGGACAGAAGAGCCATGTGTAGGGAAACCACAACTGAGTCCAGCTCTGTCACACTGAGGAGCACAAACTCCAAAGTAGGACCCACTGGCAAGGCACCAAATTCCTGAGCTATCTGCCCTGACCATAGTGTCTGGGTGTCTCCAGGACCCTCAGGAGCCCACTATTTGGGGTAGTGTTTAATTTGATAGTCAGATCCTGCTGAGACATAAATAAGGATAACCTCTGGAATGACCTCCTGACACACTTTGAAGTCTCTTAGCCATATAAACTCATCTGTCTTTACCTTTTCCCCTTTTTGGTCAGTCTTTCCAGTTGCATCATTGTAGTTTTGATTTGCATTTCCCTAATAGCAAGTGATGTTGCTATTTTCATGTCTTTTTTGTTGTTTGTTTGCCATTTTATTTCCTCTTTGGAAAAATATCCAAGTCTTTAGACAACCAGTGGCTGGTTGAGACTGAGGCTGCCAGCCACACCGGAGATGAAACTGCGCAGATCTCAGACCCTGTGATCACACATCTCATCAACTGCTCCAACCTGTGCTGAGCCTTCCCCCCACCCCTACCACACCCCTATATCCTGGGGAAGAGACGCCCTTTAACAAGCTGTTCTATGTCTCTAAATTAGCCACAGACCCTCCCCTGCTGAATCAGGATTGAGACGACTACGGATTGCTTTGAGCTATCCGGCTGAAACTACCCACATTGTCGCGAGAAACTGATAAAGCTCCGCCCACTTTCCTCCCCTCCCAGGGGTGAGGATAGAGCCACCGACGGGGTTGGCACTCTAAACCTTGCCGGATTAAACTGTCACCAGCTGCCCATGAAGACTGATTTGTCTCCGCCCACTTCCCTCCCCTGACTGGGGCAGGATGGAGTGGAAGATGCAGGCAGTAAACTTTGCTGTGCAGGGTGAATCTGTAGATGCCCGGAGAGACTAATGGAGCCCCGCCCAGCTTTCTCCCTTGCCAGTGGAGGGGTGGGAGCCTAGGCTGAGGCAGCAATCTAAGCCAAGCAGGAAGTGGCTGTCTGCAGCTGCCCAGAGAGACTGATGTATCTCTGCCCACCTTCCTCCCCTGGCAAGGATGGTAATCTGACCTGCGCAGAAAGAAGTGGATACCTACTGCCCAGGAAGTCACTGTGATTTTCATTAAGCTCCGCTTACACTCCTGCTGGGGGCAGAATGAAAACGGAGACTGCCGGTGGCTTTCTAATTTGGACGGGTTCAAACTTTAGCAGCACCTAGAATTGGAATCCAGCTAGCCTAATTTGCTAATCAGTAGTCGTAGTCTGTTCCTGACCATCTCCTCCCGTTTGGGGGAAGTGGATCTTCTAAAACCAGCCAGGGAGTGGCTCCGGAAGCACTGGGGGATGGGCACCAGCTTCCACAATGTGGTGGGATCTACTCATGAATTATCACTGCAGATGGTCAGACTTTTCCTTTCCTTCTTACCTGGATGTTGTACAATGTTCTTCTGGTCTCCGGGGTCCCCTAAACAGGTAATTTAGATAGATCCTGTCTGATTACTAACTGCTGACTCTTAGAGCTCCCCCTCCTCTGCCACCATCTTGCTCCTACTCCTCATCAATGAAGTTTTGACAAGGTGGCAAAGACCACTCTATTGGGAAAGTCTCTTCAACAAATGGTGCTGGGAAACTGGATCTTGATTTGCCAAAAATAATAAAAGAATAAAAGGACGATCCCCTTACCTCAAACCATATAAAAGCCAACTCAAAATGGATCAAAGATCTTAATATAAGAGCTAGAACTTTCAAACTCCTAGAAGAAAATGTAGAGAAGCATCTTCAGGACCTTCTGTGATGCAATGGTTTCATAGTATCCTATTATTTCATAGTACCCTTTTTATTTCATGGGGTTGGTAGAAATGTCCTTTTCATTTCTGATTTTTGTAATTTGTATTTTCTACTTTTTTTCCATAAGTCTATCTAATAGTTTGTCAATTTTATTGATTTTTTCGTAGAACCAACTCTTGGTTTTGTTGCTTTCATTTCTTCTGGGTTTAAACCTAATGTAAAAAAATTAATAAATAAACCTAATGTAAGATTTCTGGATCATATGGAATATCTATATTTAGCTTCCTGAGGAACTCCAAAACTCTTCCACAAAGGCTATACCATTCTACATTCGCATCAACAGCAAAGGAGTGTTCCTATTTCTCCTCTCTAGCATTTGTTTTCTGTTTTTTATATAATGGCCATTCCATAAGTTGTGAAATGATATCATTTTTTTTAAGATTTATTTATTTTTATTTATTTATTTTTAAATTATCCCCTTCTCCTCCAGATGGTTCTCTCATCTGTCT
>PVKH010004219.1:0-23710 GCA_004027955.1 Chaetophractus vellerosus
CTAATGTCATTGTGTCCAGACATTTACTACCCTTCCTGAACACAGAGGCCTGAGTTATAAAGTAATATGTTTCTGAATCCAGAATTGTCTACTTGCACAGGAAAAGACTATTAACTGTCTGCATTTAGTGTTATTAATTTCTTTTCTTCTTTGTCATCTTTCTTAAAGCATCAGCTTTATGTCTCTCCTGTATGGCTCTTTTTTTTTAAACAGAGAGACTGTAACTTAAGTTAGAATAGATAATATAAATAAGGAACATACTCACACAATGAGGCCAACATCTTCTTTTATATTCATTATATTGAAAACTCATTCCAGCAAATTCCAGAATTTATAAATCTTTTTGGAAGTGCAGAGTGAGAGGGCAACAGCACCTGATGGAGCCAATGCCAGCAAAACAGGTAGGGACAGCAGCAGCTCTGCCTGCTGCCCATGGTTTCAGTGTGAAGAATGCTAATTTCAATTACTTAAACAAATATAATTATAGTTTGCTGTGTTTATCTTAAAAATTGGAAATAATCACTTTCATACATATATATATTTTTGGTTAATAATTACAACTGTCTGTTTATTATCTTCCCTTTGCCAACCTCTATGTTATATATTCACATGTTACAAAATAAGTGTAGCCATTTGATATAATTATGAATTCCAAATATCAATCCTGAATCATGCTTGTAAACTGATCTGTTCATCTGGGCATGATTGGGTTATGATTAGGGCATGGACAGCCATGTCAGGAGGGCATTGAGCCCCACCCCTCAGTGGATGTGGTCTCAAGTATAAAAGGCAAGGCAAAAGACAGAGGGAGCAGATTTGGGAAGCAGAGTTTTGTGAAGCAGCTCTGATATTGGAGAGGACACCCCAGGAGGAGAGAAGTAAGCCATTCACCTGATAGTCTACAGCTGACCTTGTGGAGCAAGTGGAGGCACTAAGCCCAGAGAGAAATGCAGGCCCAGGAAGAAAGGAACCCATGAAGCCTAAACTCTGGCAAACGTTGGCAGCTGTCTTGCTCCAACACATGGACTTTTGTGAGGAAAGAAACTTATGCTTTGTGGCCTGGTAACTGTAAGCTTCTACCCCAAATAAATACCCTTTATAAAGACCAACCAATTATTGGTATATTTGCAAAGGCACCCCTTTGGCTGACTAATACAGGGTTTAACAATAAAATTGGTCTAAATTGTTTCCTGACCAAATAATTTGGTGTATGTGGCCTTTGTAACACCTCCTGGTCCCTAAGGCACAAATGTTAAAATTTAAGGACCATGATGATTTTTGCCCATAGTGGTACACACCAATTCATCACAACTTTTCCCATGATTTTGGCTTGACCAAAGTAAGATGAGGTGTGGGAAAGAATCCTTGAGATGTGGAATTTGGCTCAGAGTACAAAGGCAGAGTGTCTGGAACACCAGAGACTTGCTCAAGAAGAAAACCTTGCGAGCACTCTCTGGACTCTTGCTGACACTAAGAGCTCAAGGATAAGTTAAGGTATAGATATATTAGATAAAGAGCCCTTTCAAGCAAAGTACTCCTGCTCAAATTCCAAGAATATTTAGTGACTGTGCTTTTCTGAATGTACAGGGAGTTTGCTCTGCAAATAAATGCACTAAGTTGTCTGTGCTTTGAGGCTAGACAGTGGAGTTCTGTTAGCCACCTGACCCCAGCTTTCTCTTAAACTGTTCATCTTGTCTTTCTTATATTGAGGTACCCTTCACCAAAGCACCCACTTTACAGCAAGATCTGGTGCTGAACATGGGGCTTGACAAAGAAGGCTATGATGGATCAGAGACTATGGGGATTTCCAGTGCAGATGATACCAGAGGTCAAGAGGGGGTGATTAGTTCCCATTTGAAAATTCTCCCTTGCTCTGGATAATGTGTTAGTCAGGGTAACCATGGGGCAAACCTCTTCTCTTTCTGGTGAATATAAATTACTGCTTCTTTCTCTACTCCACACTCATGGTGTAAAAGTTATAAAACAAAGTATACCTCTATACAAATACAGAAACATTGCTATTGGTTCCCTTGAAAAGGGACTCTTGACAGTAAACAATGGAAAAGGGTAGTTTCTCAATGAAAGGGGAATATAGGAAAGGAGAACCTATTCCTGTTTAAGTATGGTCATTGTGTAGCTTAATATCTCTAGCTCTTGAACTCTTGCAATCTGACTTTGTTAGTGAGGATTCTTATAGTGAAAAGAAAGGTGTAGAAAAGGAAAACATTCCATCTGTTTTGGCAACTATGCTGGAGGAGGAATATGCTTTAGAAAAGGGAAAAAAAAACTCTTAGAATTGTCTTTGTCCTCCAGTACAAGCGGCAGCCTCAAAGGCCCTTGAAAAATCCTGTTCAATGGAGGAATTAAAAAGACCTCACCCATTGCTCCCAGCTTAGAAGAGGCTATGACCTCTCCCCCTCTGGCTACTATAACAGTTCCAAATGTTTCTACATTACAACAAGGCATTTGAGAGGCTCAATTAACTGTAGATGTGGATGCTTATATGCTCCCTGTCCAAGTGACCCCCATAGCAGCTAATGCTCAAATGCCACAGGGAGGGCAACAATTTACTCATACCCCTGTAAAGTTTAAGGTATTAGAGGAATTAATGGAGGCATGTGTTAAATATGGACCTAACTCTCCATATACCTTGGATTTTTGTGAGAGCTCTCCCAAACTGAAAGATTGACTCCTTGGGACTTTGATCAGTAAGCTAGACTCTGCCTCATGACTCTGAATTTTTACAATTTAAAACATGATGGACTGATGAAGCATATCACATCCCACAATGCCAATGTTCATCCTCCAGTAAATGTAACATTTGAACAATGTTCCAGAGGATATTTAGGTATTCAGGCTCAGCTTCAGTATTCTGAAGTTGCTATAGTACAGTGCCAGCCTGGACATTGCCACTACCAAAAAATTAATACTTAAGGAACAAAATAAAGTCTTTCCAGCCAATTCAGGGGTGAAAGGTCCTATTCCAAAAGATTTAGTGAGATTAATATTGGGAATATTTAGCATTAGTTGCAGGGGCATCACTGTACTGCCAAAGAGTTAACAAATATAAGGAAAACATTCTGGCTGCAACTTTGTAAACCTTCTACTTCCTACATAATAATAAGGCTGTGGGATGATAGGGGCTAATAGAATTAAGCCACTAGAAGAGTAGGAAAACTTGGCAACACAGTTTCCAGAAAAATTCTCAAAAGCAGTAAAATCAATGATGTATTTTTCTATTGATGTGTTGTAATTGTTTTGTGTTTGTTCAGTGTCAGCATATGTTTTGATACTTCCAGATGGTAATATTAAATTGATAAATGAAAATTATTAAAAGAGCTCTATTCAAATGGCCAAAAATTAAATAAGTGCTTATATGAATAAATAAATATGGGTATTAATTTTAAATAATAAAAATAATTATAATCAAATTAAATCTTATTATGACAGGTTTGTTTAATGTTGATGGTAATTGTATGTTGTCAGATGATTGCTTGGAAACAGTTTCCAAAATCATTTTGGTAACTTGAATATAGAAGGTGTATAGAATGTGTTTCTATTATTAAGGAAAAAGAAAGTAATTTTGTTCTAAGATAAAATGACTGGTTATTAAGACAGAGTAAAATGTGGGACAAAACTTAAATGAATACAGAAAGTGCAGAAGGTTTGTGGAAAAGGAATTTTTATAGTCAAAGTTAAGTAAGATTTAATGGCTCTATCTATAAAGATTTAAAAGTCTTAATATTAAACAGTATAATAATGCAAAGTTAAATTTTTATTCTTTCTCAAAATTTTTCAAGTCATTTGTCTGTTTTAATGAAACTTTACAGGGGCTGGCTGTAGCTCAATTGGTAAAGTGCAGGTTTACCATGTGGGAGGCCCCGGGTTCAGTTCCCAGGGCCTCCTTGGGTGGGCAGACCACCTTGAGAAGGCAAGCCACCATGGCAGGGCAAAGCCACCATGGGCAAGGCAAAGCCACCATGGGCAGGGCAAAGCCACCATGGGAGGGACAAGCCCCCATGGGCAGGACAAGCTATCCACAAGCAGGCAAGGTCGCTGCATGGTGAGCTGACTTGGTGGGTCACCGCAACAGGGGGAGACAAGCAGACACAGAAGAATGCAAAAATCAACACAGCAAGAACAAGCAGAAAGGGGAGGATATATAATTAAAAAAAAAACTTTACAAAGAATTTTTCTCCTGAATAATCAGTATACAAAAAAAGAAAGTCTGTTTTATTGAAATAGCTTCTTGTACTTTAACCTTATCATTTCCTTGGAGATACTAGTCTTATCACTTTTAAAGAATATAATGTTGAAACATGCTTTCTCAAAGCCAAATCTTGAAAAGTAGCTTTTTATTTCAAACTGTTACAAATGATTTGGTCTTTTACCTAGAAAAAAGTAAAATACTAAAATAGTTAAGTTCCTTTGATATATTATAAGTTGAATGAAGCATTTGAAACTATTATATAATTAAAAGAAATTTTCTAACCTTATGATAATTAAAGTTGTGTGAGTAAAAATTCATACCAATACTTAGGAATGTTAAACACATAGGAAATAAAAGCATATTCATTGGATGTCTGCTAGTTAAAAGTCTTATTATTGTTTATTTTTATATAATCTACTGTAGTTGTGAATTATGTATAATCTACTTAAATACTAATCAAAAGTTTAGTACAATACATTCCATACTTAAGTAATTTAATGATTTGTATGTTACACATAAATGTATTTTATTAAATGTATATGTAAATCTCTTGTTTTGAGTTTGGACAGTCCTAAAACCAACTATATTAGGATAAAGTTTGGTGAGTATTGTTCAAACCTAAAAGTAAAACACCATGCAGTAAACTTTGTTAATCACCAAACCAATGCCTTGCTAGTTAACAGTTTTCATATTTCAGGAAAAATAATAGGAATTAAAATAGCAAACACATCAAAGATGCTTTCTAACAAATCAAAAGAGATAAAATCCATTTCAAAAGGTGTTGTATTCCTCCCTGGAAGAGCTGGCCACTCTCCCAGGGACTGATGCATAAACCTTGAAATATACTGCCCAGGGTGTGTTGTGTACCTTCCTGAGGAGGCTGGCCCCTTCCTTGTGGATTTACAAACTACTCACAAGTTGGTACTTATAATATCAAATTAATTAATCATAAACACAGTCAACCAAAACTCCAGTATCAACTCCTCATTCAACATTTCCCAGCTAAAAGCTAAATATTGGTAAGTTTATATATAAAACTGCTCTGTTTATATGTCATTCTATGACTTTGTTCAATATTGATTTAATCTTTTAATTAATTATGTTGTTCTTAATTCTCATTTTAATTAACAGTATAAACTTATTAAACTAAATATGCATATTAACATTTATCTTATATCCATCTGGGACTTTTACCAAAAATGGGCCATTTTGTCCCAGTTGAGTGAGCTTGGTGGCATTGTTGAATATCAATTGACTGTATGTATGAGGATCTATAACAGAACACTCAATTCTGTTCCATTGGTCAGTATGCCTATCCTTGTGCCAATGCCATGCAGTTTTGATCATTGTAGCTTTGTAGTAAGTGTCAGTCATAAGCTTTATTTACTGGGACTTACATAAAGGAGAGAATACCTCTGGTGGCACACAGTCCAGAGACTGAAGATAGTGCTACACAAAGAGGTGGGAAAATGAGGGGCAATATAGGGTCTCCAAACAAAGTCATTTCATAAGAGTTTCTACTAGGGTCACATTAAGTACATAAATGGTGCCTGGTGATGGTGATCTTATGCTAGGAATGACTTATATATACTGGAAAAAATTACAGTCTTTGATACTATGTGTATACTGTTTTCCTGTGAGGAGGTTTGTTATATTTTAATATTTGTCCAAGGGCATTCAGGCAGCTGCATACTGCAGACTGAGTTTCCCTTAGGGAGGAGAATCCAAGGCCAGGGACCTACTAGACCCCACAGTCCACTCAATTTTCAATGTAGAATTAGTTGTAATTCCTGGTTAATATCCTTTGTATGTTAGCTACAGTTCTTCACTCTGGAGTCAAAACTCATTGAACAACCTCTAAGTGTCAAGAGAAAATATATGGTAAATATAATCAAGACTTATATTCACACTCTTCCTTTCCTTTTTTTTTAATTATTCCTAAGCTTGCTACACACTCAAGTTTTGTGTCAATGGAGTACAGGAGCATGATCCTCTTACAGGGAGGGAGAACTAAATATTAAGAATAACAAAATCAACTTCAATCATACTCTATTAAAATGAAAGATTTGTACCGGCAACACACATGATGAACAAAAATCATTTTTTAAAAATTTTTTGGCCCCTGAGATTAGGGTTCCTCAGATAATCCAGCATTTGAATTCAGATTGTGGTTAAATATGAAGAGTTCAATATCATTACCAATATTTCTACTTAAATTTTTAAAAATTGACTCACTCAACCTATTCACATTTCCAAGAGTTATAGATTCATTTTCTCCTGTTTATTAGATAAATGTGCATGGCCCTATGCTTCTAGGGCAAGTTTCTGCCTTGTTAACTGCTCTGTATGTCAGAAGCATTGCCTGTGAGCTTTTGGACACACTGAAAACTTAGTACACAACCATGTGACAGGTGAGCATAAGACTGGAACTGACTTCATGAGCTAGGTTTTACCAATCTTCTAGTTCACTAGTGGAATTTCTGCTTCTTGCCCAGACATTTTAAATTCTAAACCTCCTTATCTCTAGAGTGGTGGGAGGAGGCAAGTATTTCTAACCAGGACCACACAGATTAACTCAACCTGACACCAGAATTGTAACATATTAATATAAAAAAGAATTGACAAATAAGTACTTAGGGGTAAATATAAATGCCATCGAGATGAAGCAGTAGCTCCTGCATTACAGAGAGTATAAAATAATTGAAATCTAATTAGTTTCTAATCATCTGTTTATCTCAAGATTTATAAATCATTTCTTTATTTCCTTATGAAATGCACATGTCTTCCTGTCACATCTTTTCTTAAAATACTTCATAGACATTTAGTCTAAGATAAACACATTTCTCTCATTCTGATTAAAAAGCCATCAAAATCATAGTAAGGAAAATTTATGACTATCAGTAAATGAAGACAATAGGGAGCTAGCTATGAATGATCTTCATAAATTTTGAAGTCAACATAAGAAAATTAGTGTCCAATAAACAGAGAAGGAAGCCTTAGGTGATAGCAGAGATGGGCCCAGAATGAGAGAAAGATGCTATTAGACATGTGAAAAATAACAAATGTATTGCCTATTGAAAAGGAACAAAGCATGCAATACTGACACCTACTATATTGACTGAGTTTTTCTTGGGGAAGAATCAAGTACCTTACCTTATCCTGCTAACACCAGACCACCAAGCAGACAGCCATGTGCAGGTTAAAACTATCTGAAGTTTCCTGTTTATGGAAATACATAATGAGAAAATTGTGAGGGGAACCAAGAGCAATTTCTGTTGACTGAAGTCTGAGAGGAAGAGACTTGCAATGTGGAATTGATGGGACAGCCCAAATCATGTCCTGCTCCACACCTATATATCATTAACTAGAACTTACATGCCAATTACCTGCAAGGTACAGAGTTCCTCAGTATCTTTCAATCACCTCAATTATAATTATGAACAAACATCTCACTAGAACAGCATATTGACTGATTTTGAGATTTTTGAATGAAAAAGAATATAAAGGAAACCTTTTAAAATGACCATAGTATAATGAGACAATTGATGCTAAAATGTGATATTTTAATATCTCTAATTTATCTATTCAAAGAGATAAGGCATAATTTTGCATTGCATCATGCTATGAGAAATATATATTACAGACTATATAGAGTTAGAGCATTAGGGGTTATCATATATGTGTATATACAAAATTTCTAATATTAAAAGTTCAGTTTGTGGGCCAGCTCGATAGCCCAGTGGATAGGGTGGTGTGAATCCAAAGTTCCTTTGCTATCAGTCTAGTTAACCTCCTCTCCTGCACACAGTATCTAAGAAAAACATTCCACATGCCATTGCTCCTCCACAAAGCATCCTTCATCATGAGGCATGAATTCCTATATTTAATGAAGGGTTAAAATACTGCCTGGTTCTCCCACATACATACTTTTCTGAGTTGCAGTATTCTCATTCTTAAATAATTGTGCTAACTTTAACTTACTTTATTGTGCTTTCCTGAAGTATTTAAAAGCTTATAGATATCTCATTTCATGTTATTATTCTAAAAATAAAAAGTCATTACAAAGTAGATTTTTAGCATTATTTAATTTTCATTTGTGGGAAACAGAATTAAAGACTATAAGTATAAAAATATAGAATTTGTATTTTATTATTATTTTATTTATATATAATCCTTTTGTCTCTACAAATATATTTACAATTTTAACAATTTAATAAATAATAACAATGTTGACTTCCTTATGTTGTTTATATCCAGATGAATTTCTAGTTTATTGCAAAATATTTTGCAAAATTTATTTCTATAATATCCTTCCTATTATATGTGTTTTATTGTAATATCCTCATTTTTCATTACTTTAGGCAGATAATTTTATTAAGCACCAAAATTTTATTCAGTGGTTAAGCTGATAAAATTCACCAGTGCTGCATATCACTGAATTGACCCACACTTACAACTGTTGTGTTTGTTTTTTTAATATTTACTTTATTAAAATCATGCATTAACACTTCACCATTAAAGTATCCTTACTACCTTCCAGCTCTTCATGTTGCATCTTTTTCTTCAGTCTAAAAATTCTCAAGTTTCACTATGTTTATTGTACCATCTATCTTCTTCAAAATGTATCATGATGGTTAACTGAATACATTTGGCTACAAGAGAGAGTTCAGGGATTTCCCCCTATTTTTTCTATAACCTCTTGGATATATAGAATGTATATACTTAGCAATATTAAAATGTGGGAAATAACATACAGAAAGGTTGCTAATTCCTTATCTATTGTTAAAAAGTGGTGAATAGTATCATATTAAAATGATCAGCATACAGTAATGTTGCTTTATAAAATCAAGCAAGTAAATATTAGAAATTGTTCTTTGTAAAAAGTACATTTGCAATCTTTACAGTTATTGGATGTTGTAATGAATATTTTTATTTACATTGATAGATTTCCAAGAAATTCTATCATAACTTTAGTTTGCCTGTAAATTTCTTAGCTCTCATTTAGAATTTAGCTCTGGAAATATTTCATTCTTTTTGCTTCCAATTCTTCAATGAGATATTTGGTGATCAATATATTTCTAGTCTTTTCTGTCAAACTGTGTTTTCACAGAAAGATCTTCCAGTACCATTTTAGAACGTGAATAATAACATTAAGTCAGAAAAAATCCAGCCTACCTTATAAGCAAAAAAATGTCATATGTGGAAGTTATAATAAGGTATGCAAATGATCTTAAGGCATATCAGTGATTTTTCAGAGAATTATTCATTGCTAAAATCAAAGAAATGAATTAGATTTAATATACAAATATACCTGAAAGGTGAGATGAGTGTTCTTTCCTAACATGAATATATCTTTTGAAATATGTAAATGATTAACAAAATTCATGATCCTGTCATTTCCTTCACCAATAAATTTCATGGAGTCCCTGCTGTTTGGTAAGGATCCTTCCATGTCCACTTGAGATTAATTAAATTTGTAGTGGCATTTCTTTGAAAAAATTGTAGATTTTTGTTAAACTTAACAAAAGAAATATTCAATAATGTTTTCCAATTCACAGGAGATTCAATTCATTTTTTCATTTTTAATTTTTTAACAGATTATACAAGTAATTTATTTACATATATAAAATTGTGTTACCCCTAATAAAATACATTTTCTGAATATTTTGGACTAAAATTATGGCATTGAGGAAATTTATATGCAGTTTAAAATTAACTAAATAATTAAAAAACCAATAATTGAACAGCAGCTACTGAACTAAAAATAAATGAATAAGTAAAGACAACACTCAAGAATAGATATTATTTTAGTTTTTAATATCCTTTTTTTATTTTTTTAAAGATACTTCAAGAATTGATTTTTTTTTTTAAAAGAACTTTAGCACAGAGTGAGACAGTCACCAAAACTGGATTAAATAGACCTATGCACATGGGGTGTGAGTAATAAAGTTAGGTGGCATTTAGACTGTCAATTTTTACCCCTCAAGGGACATTCTTAGTAAAGGAGACAATTGAGAGTTATCCTGAAATTTTCACTAATGACTGCCAATTTGGAAAAAAATTATAATTTGGGAGAGGCTAAGAAGCTCCAAGGAAATCTTGGAAATGAAGTCTCAAAACTACAAGTCTCTACTTAGCACTAAAGAATATCAATATAATTATAAAATTCAGCTGGGAAGTTTTAAAGTCAAATATTTTGAAGAAGAAATCCTCTTTTACATTTTGAAAATGTCTTGAATATCTGGATTAATAGAACATATATGAATTCTAAAATAATATTTATCCTTTCAAATTTTTGCAACATGATTTCTAGTTGAAAATTATGAAGAAAATATGGCTTCACACTAAGGGACTACTTACAAAAATATGCTTACAAAAGGAAGGGAGTATATCAATAGCACTTTCAGAAAACCAATGTTATTCTTTTGGGATTCTAAACCAAAGTTCAACAAATGGTGGTTTCTTAAAGCCTTTCAATTTGTAATCTGCAACTATAGAATGAACTTTTGATATTCCATTGCATTTAAATCCATTGATATATTTAGGCATTTAAGTGGGTCCTTTACACATGCATGATTTTAGACATAAAGTTTCATCTGGAAAATATTGGTTCACAAAGTGTTATACATCATTCAAGTATGATATAATTCATTATATACTACCAAAATCATTCAAATTTATTAATATCACCAACAATCCTATCAGAAAAGTCTTTAAATTTTGGGAAACTTTCATTCTTATGTGAAGGCCACTAATTCTCTAAATTATGCAATCATGTGAAATTCAGTTTTTTACATTAATAAATATTTTTTAGGATTTTTTACTATTAGTTTTTTTTCTTTATTAGAGAAGTGTGTTTACAGAACAATCATGCATAAAATACAGGATCCCCATATACCACCCAAAATATTAGTGCCTTACATTGGAATAGAACATTTGTTAGGGGCCGACTGGATAGCCCAGTGGATAGGGCATCGGCATACCACATGGGAGGCCTGGGTTCGGTTCCCGGGGACCTCTCCTAGTGGGCAGACTGCCTTGAGAATGGCAAGCCACCGTGGGTGGGCCAGAGCCACCATGGGCAGGGCAAAAAAGCTGCCACGGACAGGCAAAAGCCACCATGGGCAGGGCAGGTCGCCCGCGAATCGAGCGCAGCCAGCCACCCGCGAACTGAAAAGCCAGCCGTGATGGAAGCAGAAGCCGCCCACAAGCAGGGAAAGCCGCGCCTGCGCAGTGACCCAGTCTCGGCGCATCGCCACAGCAGGGGGGAAGGGGAGATATGTAATAAAATAAATAAATCTTTAAAAAAAGAAGAACATTTGTTACAATTGATGATAGCACATTTTTATAATTTTAGTATTAACTGTAGTCCATGGCTTAATTTAGAGTTCACTGTTTAGTGTAGTTCCACGGATTTTTAAACATTTTTATTCTTTTACCATACATACAGTCTAATGTTTCCTCTTTTAATCAAATTTAGATATATATTTCAGTGTTGGTAATTTCTTTCACAATGTTGTGCTAGTGTCACCACCATCCATTACCAAAACATTTCCATCATTCCAGATAAGTAGCTTGTACATTTTAAGCCTTAATGTCACCTTCTCTATCCCCACCTCTTCACCTGGTAACCATTATACTAGATTCTGTCTCTATGAGTGTGTTTATTCTATTGTTGAAATCAATCAGATCATACAATGTTTATCCTTTTGTATTTGTCTTATTCCATTCACCATGGTGTCTTCCATGATCATCCCTGTTGTCATGTGTATCAGAGTTCATTCTTCTAATAGATGAATAATATTCCATTGTATGTATATACCATATTTTCTTTACTCATTCATCAACTGATGGACACTTGGGTTTGTAATGTTTTGGAAATTATGAATAATGCTGCTATAAACATGAGGTTGGATATATCTCTTTCAGTCCCTGTTTTCAAGTAGTAGGATTGCCAGGTCATATAGTATTTCTATACTTAGCCTTCTGAGGAACTGCCTAATTGTGCTCCACAGCAGCTACACCATTTTACATTCCAACCAGCAATAATTGAGTATTTATATTTCTCTGGTACTTGTTATTTTCTGGTTTGTTTGGTTTCTTTTTTAATGGTAGATATTCTAATGGATCTGAAACGGTATCTCATTGTGGTTTTGATTTATATTCACCTGATAGCTAATGGTGTTGTACATGTCTTCATGTGCTTTCTGGCCACTTGTATATTGTCTTTAAAGATGTCTGCTCAAGGTTTTTGCCCATTTTTAATTGGCTTTTTCTCTTTTTGTTAAGTCATAGAATCTCTTTATAGATTCTGGATATTAATCTTTATAAGATATGTGGTTTCCAAAATTTTTTAGCATTGTTTAGGTTGTCATTTTATTTTCAGGATAAAGTCATTTGAGGAAGGAAATTTTTAAAATTTTGATGAGGTCCTATTTATCTATTTGTTTCTCTTTTTGTTACTTGTGCTTTAGGTATAAATTCAAAGAAACCATTGCCTAACCAATGTCCTGGAGATGCTTCTTTACATTTTCTTTTCAGAGGAGTTTGATAGCTCTGGCTCTTATATATTGATTTTTGATCAATTTTGACTTAATATTCTTATAAAGTCTGAGGTGAGGATTTATTTTTTCTGTAAATGGAGATCTTGTTTTCCTGGCATTATTTGTTGAAGAAATATTTCTATACCAATTGAGTGGTCTTTGTCCCCTTGTTAAAAATCAGCTGGCCATAAAAGTGAGATTGGATTTCTAAGGTCTCATACATCACTACTATTAACACCATGTATTGTACATTTGTTATAGTTCATGAGAGAACAGCCTCATATTTGTACAGTTAACCACAGTTCATCATCTGACATGGGGTTCTCTGTGTTATGCAGCCCCGTTTTTTGAATAATCCGTCCAAAGTGGACACTCAGTGGCTCAGTTTCATCACAGAGTTATGCTGTCCTTTCTAGAACACTTTCATCACTCCAAAAAGAAAAATCCCATACTATGTATACTCCCCTATTGTCAACCCTTGACATTGATATAGTACCTTCTGTGCCACTGATGCAAGTGTATTAAAATATTACCACTAACTATAGTCCATAAGTTACATTAGTTGCATTTTCCAATGTATCACCATATTCTTAACACCTTGTAATACAGACAAACATTTATTCTACTTCATAAAAGATCACATTTGTATATGTACTATTAATGACAATCTTTATCTACCACCGAGTTCACTGTTATAAGGACCTAGTTTATCTCTAACTTTCTTTTTTGTTGTTGTTACATATCCCTCCCCTTACTGCTTGCTCTTGCTATGTGTTCATTTTTTGTGTTCTTCTTATGTCTGCTTTGTCTCTGCCCGCTGCAGCGATGTGCCGAGTCAGCTCACTGCGCAGGCAGCTTGTCCCACTTGTGGGCGGCTCTGCTTCTGTTCCTGGGTGGCTTTTGCTCCATTTGCAGGCAGCTTGCCCTTCCCATGGTGGCTTTGCCCTACCTGTGGAGGCTTTTGCCCTGCCCGTGGCAGCTTTTTGCCCTGCCCATGGTGGCTCTGCCCTGCCCATGGCAGCTTTTGCCTTCTCAGGCAGTCTGCCCCTCAGAGAGGTCCCCAGGAACCAAACTTGGGGTTTCCCATGTGGTATACCAGCACTCTATCCGCTGGGCTATACAGCCGGCCCCTATCTCTAACTTTCTTTCAGCTGATATTTATGTTCCTAGCCTACACTTTCAGCCACAAATTTATAAATCATCAATGATAATTATACTCACTATAATGTCTTACCATCTATTCTATATATTTGCACACCTTTAAAGTCAACCTTATTAAATGTTGTACATACATTAAGCCTCAGGTCCCCATTCACAACACTCCTTCTATCTCTTAGTAACCTATACTCTAGATTTCAACTCTGTGAGTTTACTAACTGTATTTATTTCATATTAGTGGAACCATACAATAGTTCTCCTTTGGTGTCTGATTCATTTCACTCAACATAACATTTACAAGGTTCATTCCTGCTGTCATATAAATAAGCAATTCATTTATTCTTAAAGCTGAATAGTATTCCATCATATGTATATACCACATTTTTAATCCATTCATCAATTAATGAACACTTGGATTGTTTCCATCTTTTTTGTTGTTTCCATCTTTTGCTACTGTGAATACATCTACTATGAACATTGATGCAAAAATATGAGTTTGCATCCTTGCTTATAGTTCATCTGAATATATTCCTAGTAGCAGGATTAGTGGGTCATAAGCCAGGTCTATAGATAGCCTCCTGAGTAACCACCAAACTGTCTTCCAGAAAGACTATACCATTCTACATTCTGACCAACAGTGAAGGAGTGTTCTTCTTTCTCCAAATCTTCTCCACCACTTGTAGTTTTCTGATTTTTAACATAAAGGCTTTTCAACATGGTGTGAAATATCTTGTTGTAATTTTGATCCACATTTCACTAATAGCTATGACATTGAGTATTTTTTCATGTGCTTTTTTTCATTTATGTTTTCTGGTTGGAAAAATGTCTACTAACTTTTTAAATTGAGTCACCTGTCTTTTTATTATTGAGTTGTATGATCTCTTTATTTAATATGGATAACAAATCCTTTTCAGATATGTGGTTTCCAAATATTTTTATCCATTGAGTAGCCTGCCTTTTCACCTTCTTGAGAAAGTCTTTTTAAGTTCACAAGTGTTTAATTTTGAGGAGGTTCCCTTTATCTCTTTCCTTCTTTCAGTGATCATGTCTTGTGTGTGTGTATGGTTTACCTGGTGCTAGAATAAATAGAAGACTTCAGCAAACCTATCACAAGTAAGGAGATTGAAATAGTCATCAAAACCTTCCCAAGGTGAAAATCCCAAGACCAGATGGCTTCACAAGTGAATTCTGCCAATCACTCAAAGAAGATCTATTACCATTCTTGCTCAAAATCTTCCAAAAAATAGAACCAGCAGAAACATTGCCAAACTCATTCTATGCAGCCACCATCAGCCTAATACAAAAGCCTGATAAAGATAACATGAAAAAAGAAAATTATAGACCATTTTCTCTAATGAATATAGATACAAAAATTCCCCAACAAAATACTTGCTTATCAAATCCAAAAACACATTAAAAGAATTATACATCATGATCAAATGGCTTTTATCAGAGGTATGCAAGAAAATCAATCATTGTAATACATCACATTATTAAACTGAGGAATAAAAATGACATGATTTTCTTGATTGCTGTGGAGAAAGCCTGTGAAAAAATCCAACGTCCTTTCTTGATAAAAACACCCCAAAAGTTAGGAATAAAAGGATATTTTCTTAACATGATATAGTGCATATATGAAAAATCCAGCTAACATTATACTTAATGGTGAAAGACAGAAAGTGTTCCTGCTGTTGGGGACAAAACAAGGATGCCCACTCTCAAAACTGTTATTCTCTATGGTGCTAGAAGTTCTAGATAAAGTAATTAGATAAGAAAGAGAAATGAAAAGCATCCAAATAGGAAAGAAAGAAGTAAAATTTTAACTATTGGTTGGTGTGATATGGTCCTATATCTAGAAAATCATGAAATATCCACAACAAAGCTACTAGAATTAATAGAGAAGTTCAGCAAATTATCAGCATACAAGATTAATATGCAAAAATCAGTTTCACTTCTATACACTACAAATGAGAAAATTGAGAAGGGAGTCAGGAGAAAATCTTATTTAAATAAAGACTAATATAATATAATATTTAGGAATAAACTTAACCAAGGACATAAAAGACTTGTATTCAGGAAACTAGAAAACATTGATTAAATAAACCAAAGAAGTCCAAACTAAATGAAAGGATATTCCATGAATGTGGATTGGAATACTAAATATCATAAGGATGTCAAGTTGATTTGTCAGTATCAAATTTACCCACAGATTCTGCATGATCCTATTAAAACTTCTAACAGTCTTATTTTTTTTTACAGAATTGGAAAGACCAGTTATCAATGTTATTTAGGTCCCAAACAGCAAAATATTTTTAAAAAGAAGAACAAAGTTGGAAGGCAGTCAATTCCTGAATTTAAAGCATATTGCTTAGCCAGAATGATAGAAACAGCATGGTGCTGGCATAAAGATAGTTATAAGAATGATGGAATAGAATTGACTGTTCAAAAATAGATTCTCAAATTTATGGGGAAGTGAATTTTGACTAGGATTCAAAGCCCACCAGGTGGGCCAGAACCGTCTCTTCAATAAAATGTGCTGGAGAACTGGATATCCACATCCAAAAGAAATAAGGGGGACCTGTGTCTCATACCTTATATGAAAATTAAGCCAAAATGATCAAAGACTTAAATATAAAACCTATATCCATAAAACTCTTAGGGAAAAATACAGTGAAATTATAGGGATCTTGTGTTAGGTGGTGGATTCTTAAAACTTAGACCCAAAGCATGAGCAAAGTAAGGAAAAATAGATGAATGTGAACTTCTCATTTTTAAACACTTGTGCTTCAAATGACTTTGTCAAGAAAGTGAAAAGGGAGCCTACTCAAAAGGAGAAAATACTTGGTAACTACAAATATGATAAGCGTTTAATGTCAATGTTAAAGAGATCATACAACCCAATGATAAAAATAACATACAATTCAATTAAAAATGGGCAAAAAATTGAATAGCCATTTCTCCAAAGAGAAAATACAAATGGCTAAAAATCTCATGAAAAAATGTAAAACATTATCAACTATTAGGGAAATGCAGATCAAAACTACACTGAGATATAATTTCACACCTATATAATGGCCATTGTTACAAAAACTGAAAACTACAAGTGCTGGAAAGTATGCAGAGAAAGAGGAACACTCATTCACTGTTGGTGGAAGACATTTGGTTATTCCCCAACAAACTAAATATAGAACTGCCTTATGATCCAGTAATCCAGTTATTAGGAATATATTCAGAAGAACTGAAAACAGGGATACAAACTGACATTTTCACACTGATGTTCATAGCAGTATTATTTACAATTTCTGAAAGATGGAAACAACCCAAGTGTCCATCAAATGATAAATACATAAAGAAAATGTGGTATACACATACAATGGAATAATTTTCAGCTGTAAAAAAAATGAAATTAGGATGAATATGACAACATGGATGAACTTGAGGATATTATGTTGATTGAAATAATTCAGACACAAAAGGACAAATATTTTATGGTCTTACTAATATTAACTAAAATGATGAATAAACTCATGGAGGTAAACTCTAGATTATAGGTTAATAGGAAAGTGAATATAGGTTGAGAATGGAAGCTGATGCTTGATGTACATAGAATTTTTAAAATTCTAAATATGTGGAAATAAATAGAGTTTATTATAGTACATTATAGTGAATATACCTAACATTGATGATTTATAAATGTGATTGTGGCAGAAAGGGGTAGTCAGGAGAAGTAATATTACAGTTGAAAGGAAGCTAGTGAATAATGTAGGGACTGTATAACACAGTGATTTCAGTGGTGGATGAAGAGGCAACATTTTTTGCCACAACAGCAAAGAAGATATTACATAAATTCTAATGGACAAGGGGTTATGAGATTTTCCCTTTTATAGTAATGAACACATTCTAATATTGATGTGATGACAGCACAACTCTTTGATGAATATGAGAACTACTGAGTGTACACTTTGAATGGGTTGTGTAAAGCATGCAACTGTATAACACAATCTTGTAGTGAAATAAGTATGTTGGTTAACTGAACAAATATGAGAAAATTCTCCCATGAACTATTACAAGTATGTAATACTAATACAGGGTGTCAATAACCAGATTGGTTAAGACATGGTTATAGTTAGCAATAATGTTTTGATGATGCTTTTTCATAGTTTGTAACAATTGTTTCACAACATGCAAGGTGTTTATGGTGGGATAATTTATGGGAGTACCGTATGATAATATGCATGCTTGTATTATAGGTTCACAACTTTTATTATAAACTTATTGTTTATGTGTGTTCATGTATGAATGATAAACTTCAATTTTTAAAGTTAAACAATGAAACTTTTAAAGACTATAAAGCCATTCTGAAGCAGAGGGAGTGCAAAGTCCTGTTTTACCCATGGCATTGTACTCTGCAACTTTGTTTTTTAAGGACAATAAAAGAATAGCCACATGGTAGTGCCACATATTCAATAGTTTGTAAAAAATATATATCTAGATTTACCAATTGTTGGTGAATATGTGAAGGAAAGAATTTAAGGAATTATTGCTTGTGTGTGTTCATAAGTAGGTAAAACATTTAGAAAACAATTTGATTTAATATTAGCAAGCAAAGACTATTTTAGTTTGCAGTAACCAAAAAATCTTATAGTCAGTGCTGAAAGCAACAAACGTTTCCCACTTAAGTCACATGTCAGTTTTGTGTTGGTTATGACTTTGATGCCCATTTTATGCCCAAATTCTCTGCCCACATATGACCCACATTCTACGCTTAGGCTTTGGATCAGACTGCCTAAGAGTTGTTACTGGTTCTTATGAAAGAATGAAAAGATGTTGTAAAGAAGTTCTCAGATGTTCTCATATGTAAACCTGCACTCATTAGCTCATTTATTTGATCATATTTTATCGGTTAAAAATGTTACCTGACCATGTCTGCTATTAATAAACTAATACTCTATTCTCCTCACTTAGAAAGACATAGCAGAAAAGACCATGACAGAAGGGACAGGAATACTTTGGGTTATGCAAATGAGGCTTTATTTTTAAACTGCCTATATATCTGCTATGATCCTGCATTTCCTGCCAGGATAGAGATTGACTGTAAGAAGGAAGAAAGGCAAGAGAAACTTAAACCTCTAATATTGTGGGATGTATACATTGAGACTATTTTAATAATACTTATTGAAACCTAAATGTGATTTTGAATATACACATTTTCCTTATCCAATTAACAATATAGAGCTAGGGTAACCTTAAGTGTATTGATTAAATTTGCATTGAAGCTTTGCTGAACAAAGTGATCAAATACACATTGATATTTATACATTTCCTTTAGGTTACTGTAAAAAACTTGAATTGTGATTCATTCTGATTTCTGAAATATATTGATCTAATTTCATCATTATTGTTTCCCTAAAAAGTACAAATTTCTCTCCATTCATAAAACAATCATACAAAAAACCTATCATTTACCTTCACTTCTTCAGTGGATAACTAGATTGTAATGGAAAAGATTTCACTCAGTATTTGTGCCTCCTAAAATCATAAATCTATCCATTAAAATAATAGTACCCAATATTTAGTTAATATATGGCATCCTGCAAAGAATTGTTTCCATTCAGCATTATCTCTGCTTTTGTAAAGAAAGAATATTCATTAAAAAATCCATATCATGAACTCAACTATTTCCATGTGCTTTCCTTGAAACATATCAAGCCAAAAAATTGTTTTCAATTGAAATAATGATTTCTCCAATGCTTAATTTTTATTACATTCCTTTGAATATATGAGGTGTTTTGGTCAGCCAAAGGCATGCCTTTTGAAATATACCAAAGATTGGTCGGTCTTTATAAAGGGTATTTATTTGGGGTAGAAGCTTACAGTTACCAGGCCACAAAGCATAAAGTTCTTCCCATACCAAAGTCCATGTTTCGGAGAAAGATGGCTGCCGACGTCTCCAGGGTTCAGGCTTCCGGGTTCCTTTGTTCCCAGGGCTGCATTTCTCTCTGGGCTTAGCTCGCGCTTCCTTCACGAGTTCAGCTGAAGACCATGAGACTCTGCGCTGCGTCTCTCCACAAGGCCAGCTGCAGCCCATCCGGCGATCGGCTCACTCCAACATCAGAACTGCTTCTTTAAATCTCCTCCAAATCTCCTTTCTGCTTCCCTCTAATCTCTGCTTCTACTTGAGACAACCCACACTGAGGGGTTGGGCTTAACATCTCACTGACGTGGCAATTAACGCCCTACTCATAACTTAATCATGCCCAGATGAACAGATGAGCTTACAAACATAATCTAATTTATATTTTTGGAATTCATAATTAATTCAAACTCAAACCATCACATGAGGTGTGAGTAAAGAAAGAATAAACCAATGCAACAGAATAAAGGGAGGTACAAATTCATTCAGTAACACAATATATGAAAGAGGTCATATGTGGTAGTATACTTTCAATATTATGTCCTTTTCAGTTAATAGTGCTTGGACAGTTGGAAATTCACAGAGGATAAAAATTAATTTCACTCTTACCTCTCACCATGACCAGATGATATAGTATAATACTAAATATAAAAATCAAAACTAAAATTTTGGGCTAAAATTATGGCATTAAGGAAATTCATATGCAGATTGAAATTAACTGAAAAATTAAAGACCAATATTTGACCAGCAGCTACTAAACTGAAAATAAATGAGTAAGTGTGGCAACATTCAAGAATTGATTATAAAAGGTAAAGAAGTATTAAAAAAGAGATTTGGCACAGAGTGAGACTTATTTACCAAAAGTGGCTTGAATAGATCCACAACATGGGGTATTACAAAAAGGTTAGGCTGCATTCAGCATGACAATTTTTATGTGTCTAAAGACATTATTAGAAAAGTAGACAATTAGTAGTTTTTCTGAAATTTTTCATTAATGACTGCCAATCTAGAAAGAAGCAAGTTTTGGGAGAGGCTAAGAAGCTCCAAGGAAATCTTAGAAATGAAGGCTCAAAAATAGAAGTCTACTTGAACCTACAGGATATCAACATAATTATAAAATTCAGCCATGATGTTTGCAGAGTGGAGATAAGAAGTCAAATATTTGGAAGCAGAAATCCCCTTTTACATTTTGGAAAACCTCTTTAATGTCTGAATTAATAGAACAGTGCTAGATTCTAAATTATTTTTTTCTTTCAAAATTCTTTGAAAGAAAAGAACAAAATGTGGTATCACACAAAAGGTATGTTTACAAAAATATGGTTACAAAATGAAAGGAGTGTTTTAATAGCACTTTCAGATAACCATGGTTATTCTTTGTGAATGATTCTACACTGAAATTCAACAAATGGTAGTTTCTTAAAGACTTGCAACTTGTAATCTGCAACCATATAACCATATTAAAGAATTTTTCATACTCTGTTACATTATACTAATTGATAATTTAGGCATTTGAGTGGGTCCTTGACACATGCATGATTTCATACATGATATTTCTTCTGGAAAATATTGGCTCACTGATCATTAGACATTATCCAAAATTTGATATATAGTTCATTATATAATACCAAAAGAATTCAAATTTATTAATATCACCAATAATCCTATCAGAAAAGTGTTTAAGTTTTGGGAAACTTTCATGCTCATGTGGCTTAAAGTAGGGTTCACTGTGCAGTGTAGCTCCTTAGATATATATGTGTAATTTTTTTTTCTGTTACCATACATAAAATCTTTGCTCCTGATGTAAGAATATTAAAATATTACCATACCCTATAGACCATAAGTTATATTAGTTGTATTTTCCCATGTATCACCATATTTTTAACACCTCACAGGGAATTTTAACAGAACATATTACTACTCAAACATTGGTTTCTGCTTTTACAGTTTACACAAGTATGTTAATTATTCTTTAGAGAACCCTTACAAACACAATGTATAACAAGTTGTTTTATTATTCATCATCCTGACTTCTGAGAGAATGGATCATATTATCTCAAAGGAAAACTACTAATAAATCTCATTTCTCACCAAAGTAAGGCATGTCACAACTTAAAAAAATACATAAATAAAAGCTTTCCTGTAAGCCTTTACCAATTTGAAATGGGAATGCATACACCTCCCAGTTGGTGATGAAATAAAAATAAACAACAAACATAAACCAGCATCTCATAAAACTAAAATCACTTTTTGAAGTATAAAGTTCACATCTTCTCACCCTCTCAGTAAATTGTTAATCAGAATCAGAACCCCTTCTCCACTTTGTCATATGACACACAGTATTTCTAACATTAATAAGTGACTGATATGCTACCATGAATAAATAGCTATTTTTTAACCAAAATTATTCTAGAGGTGTAGAAGAACAGAAATAATAGCATATTGAAAAAGATTCATTTAAAAGTAAAATAAAAATATGTGACTTATCCTGGTCCTATAGTAATTTAAATTAAAAAGCAAAAGATGAATTATGGTTCCAAATCTAAGTACATCAAGATGTAAGATATAAAATATGTACCTTAATTGTAAATGTTAGAGAAAGCAAAAATAATTTATATCAACTTAATTTAATTTTAACAAATTCCCCCAAATCTAATATTAAAAGCATTGAAAGAACTGAAGATTTAATGGCAAAAAGTTCATCTTTTTCCCATCTATTAAAAAAAGTGTTTTATTTTTCCTATTGATATACAATGCTCTATTGTTTTTTTTAAAAATATTGAAATACAATCTGTTTAATAAAGAAATCAAAACAATGTATAACATTAAAATACCCTTGGCTATCACTTTCTTTGTTCCCCAGATGTGAATGTTTCCTTCCACAGCTATGCTATTCATTTGTGAGAAAACAGGTACTTAAACAAATCACATGGCATTCTTTAGGTGGAAAGATAATCACACAGGATTATCTTTGTGTACCTTATGATTTTTGCTCAACAATATATCTTGGTAATTTATCTATATTAGATGTACCAGGTAGACCCAGCATTTAATTTCTTCCTCATTTTCCATAATAAGAACCTGTCACATGTTATTGACATTCTATTATTGTTAGATGTTTATATAACTTCTATTTTCCATATTTTAACAATGGGGCATTAAATATCATTTTTAAAAACATTTTAATACATCTTTTTAAAAAAAATTTTAATTTATTTTTTATATATCTATATATATATATTTAGGATACATTGATTACATAAATGTTACACAGAGATTCCAGGAGTACACATATGCCACCCCACCACACCTCCCACAACACCCCACATACACATCTCTCGGTGTGGCATAATGCCTCTGATAGATATACACATTTTGGGGCTTTGCCATCAAATATAGATCACAGTTGAGGCTGTAGATGACCCTCTCTCCCATACAGTTCTGAATGATAAGTGATGATACAAAATGGCCTACATTCTCCATTGCAGCATCATTGATGACAATTCCCAGGTCTCCCAAAAAAAACCCCACATTACAATTGCTCTTCCCTCACCCTGTTCCCAAAGTGACCAGTGACCCTGACTCCACATAATTTTTCAATTTCTTCCATTGCGTATATCACAAGTCTATAGCAGGACTCCAAAAAGTCCATTCTAGACCATAGTTCTTCCCCCAATCCCAAGGAGTCTGGAATGGAGATGTCCCCTCCACCACCAAGTGAGAGGGGGCTTATATCCCAGGGATACAATGGAAGGGATTATCCTGCCTGCAGCTGCCAGCTTTCTGGATTCCCCTGCATAGTCATCATCCATCATTAACTCCCAACTAGGTGTCCTGGTTGAGTTGATTGAGTTGTAGCATAAGAGTTGCAGGTCTGTGATGGCTAGG
>PVKH010004220.1:0-23503 GCA_004027955.1 Chaetophractus vellerosus
TCCATCACAGATGGACACAGCTACTGGGACTTATGGACGGCTTGCTGTGTGCTTTGAGTGCAGTATCTCCCTGAGTCCTGGCTCAGGTAGCAGCAGCCCAGTGAGGGAGGCAATATCATTTTACAGAAGGGGAAACTGAAGCTTAGTGGCCATACAACTCGTATGTGTTAGAGGTAGGAATCACTCCCAGCCCTCACCATTCTGGAGTCAACACTCTTCGTCCATTCTCTAGTAGGAGCAAAGGGGTAAGATTTCCAATTCCACAACCGTACCAACTCTTGCTTCTCCAGTCTTTCCTTTGTCAGCTTCCCCACCAGACTGAAAGGAACCCCAAGGAAAAGAAACCCCTCTTTATAAGTGCCAAGCCAGGCGGAGGTGGCAGAGGGTCTTACAGGGGTTCCTTGTGTCCAGGCAGAGGCAGAGGTGAGCAGAGCTCTCCGTACCCTTTTTTAACCTGCAGGACACATGGCGCTTAAGATTTTAAATTTTAAGTCTTTCTGAACCTTTTGCAAATTTCCAAAACGCATCTCCCAGTTTGCTTTTTTGGCCACATTTTTAAAGGATCATCAGGGAGAGTGACAGGAATGACCTTGTCTTGGGGTGCTTTCTAGAGAACCAAATCAGCAAAGGACTGTGACAAAAAGCCTAAGTATCTTCCTCTCAGAGGCTGCAGCCACTCCAGTTCCGGTTCCCCTGAGCAAAACAGGCTTGCCTCTGATTCCTAACTTCTTGGAGGAAAGCAATTGCTAGATGAAAACTCTTCTTTAAGGAGCACCAAGGCTACCACAAACAATTTTCTTTAAGAAGATGAGGGCTCTCTGCTCAATAAGAGAAAGAGCTTGTTCCACAGCAGCAAGGAGAAAAACATAGCACAGTTGGCACTGCCATAGCCCTGTTGTGGGGCTCTGCAGTTCAAAGTCTTCATGAATATGGGGCCCTGCCCCCAGAAGGCAGCTTCCAAGGCCGGCAGAGGTGCAGGGAGAGTGGGCACATGGATGCAGCTCAGGTGCTGATGTGGCTTGGAGCCTGGTGACCTTGCAGGCAGTTCTACCGTTAGCAGTGGGGTAACCTGCAAAGAAGGTCAAGTCAAAGAATGGGCCCACCCCTGTGGTTAACTGCTTTTCTCTGGTGACTCATCCCCTGCAGAAAAGGGGTTGAGGACTCACTGGTTCTGTGACAACAGGAGGACCTGGCTATAAGTAACAGGGGAAATACAGGAGAAAGATTCCTATCCTTTCAATTCACCTTTTTTTTTTTCCTCTTCCCAGTCTCTATTACAAAGGGGAGGCTGGCTCTTTTCTCCCATCTCACAAGAACATTCAGGTGTTACCCCTTACTTGTAAAATCCTGTCAGCACTTCTCACCTACAGAGCATCTGGGCATGTGTAAGGCATGTTTTGGTTTTCATGATGACTGAGGAAGGGGGTGCTCCTGCTATTTGGAGGTGGGGGGCAGGGATGCCAATTCTCCTGTAGCCCACAGGATAGTCCTGCATAACAAAGCACTGTCTCCCCCACATGCCCTAGTGCCCAGGTGCTATCTGCTCAGGGCTCTGTGGGACTGGCTGCCTTCTTCCCATTCTTCCCCACATTTGGAGCTCTCCAGAGGCTTGGACTCCTTGCCCTTCCTCAGACTCTATCAGCATGACCCCACCTCGGGGCCTTTGCACTTGCTTTCCTCACTCTCACTTTGTTGAGGTCTCTGCTCCAATGTCACCTCCTCAGAGAGGACCTTGTTGATCACCCTACCTGAAGTAGCCCTTGTCCCTAGAGTGCTTGACCATATTTTATTTTTCCTTGTAGCACTAATCACTAATTTTATGTTAAGTATTTGTTTTCTATCTCTCCACAACCCTGATAATGGTCGTTTCTTTCATTCAGCCTTGGATTCCTAGCACTATACCAGTACTTGACACACAGTAGGTGTTCAATAAATATACATCTAATGTAACTAGACTGATTCAAGTTCTGAGAAATAGAGAATCTGGCCACCCAGTGGGAGAGCAGAGCAAGCCACCCTTACGTCCTCAGACTCAAAAACGTGGCAGATCATCTTGTACTGCCTTTTTCCATCCTGGGATGGGTGAGAGGCTTCCACATTCTCCTGAGAGTTGGAGCGGGGCATCCGCCTGCGGGCCATCAGCACGACAATGTTCCCGATGTCAGCAATATAGGAGATGGTCCTCAGAGGGTGGTCCATCATGGTCTCCTAGAGGATGGGAGGGAGAGGCTGCTTAAGTCCGGCAGCATCGAATGACCCAGGGGAGTGTCTACCATCCCACAACCCAGCCGAGCACAGTACCTCCACAGCGGGCTCCAGGGCGCCCTGCAAAGACTTTACTGGAGGATTCATGTATACCCCACCCTGGCCTGAAGGCACTTCCCTCAGCTAATAACCAAGAGCAGGGAAGGATTTGTGGCAGGTGAAAAGAAATAAGAAATTTCAATCATTTTACAATCAGAAGAAAAATAAAAAATTTAAAATCTACATGGATTTCTTTTTCTTGTGTGTTTGTGTGTGGAGATTTTAAATAAAAAATTTGAAAAGGTTAACCTATCCAAATGAATGAATACTCTGATAAGTATGAGCATTTTTAACAAACAACCATGTTTTAGTTTTTGTTTGAGCTCCGCCCTGCAGCAGGCACCGCAGACACAACCTTCTAGCTTGGATGGACTTCTGCCTGACAGACACGGGCACGGTCTCTGAGATACCATGCTGCTAAGCTTCCTTCTGGGAAAAGTGGGAGCTGGCTAATACCTGTGTGTCAGCATTCAGTACTTTGATTCTCTGGGTAGAAATGAAGAGATCCACCTCGGTCATTGGCTGAGATTCACCTTCAGGAGCCTGAGGGAAAATGCACCAAGAGTAGGCTTTAATAAATTACTCCAGTCCAGATACATGGGAGAAAGGTTTGCTCCCACACAGAGGCAAGACACAGTCACCAGAACAGCAATGCAGACTCCAGAATTAGACTGCCACGGCTGAAGGCACCACACGAGGATGGACACATGGATGTGAGTTAGCATCTCCAGATTACATGGGGAAATTGCAGAAGCCCCTCTGCTTCTTGCCCTACCGAAGCAGCAGACTTCACTCCATGAACATAATTGTGAATGGCCCTTTCTGCAAGGGTTTCAAAGTCCAGCAGGCTGAAGGAATAAGAGCACCTAACTCATACCCTGAGGACCTTGGAGAAGTCACTTAGAGTTTGTCCCTGCTTGAACTGATGAAGGACAATATTTATAGCAGGTACAGACTAAGCCATTTGGATGCAGTTCTGGTAAGAGAGTCTTCATATTCACACAACCACCACAGCAACCACAGAAGCAGTAACCCACTCCAGAAACCATCCCGTTAAGAAAGAGCCCCAATGCCTCAAAGTCCCATGAGTAGTTCAGAAGCACCTAGAAGCTCCACAACCAAAAAAAGCACATCAGTCTGTTTAATTTAGGGCTTAACTCTGCACATGTGTGGTTATTAGCGAGTTTTCTTTTTTGCATCCAGCAATCTGACAAATCTACAAACCAAACATAACTATAATTGAACAGACCTAAGTCCCTGCCACATCAATCCTCCTGGATGGAAACTTTCACACTACTACATGATTGATTTAGCATCTCCAATCTGCTCCCTGTCATTACTCTGAAGTGAAATGACTAATGAGCAACAGAAAATGGCCATTTTAGGCAACTGATTTTTGAGAAACGCTGGCTTATGGGGCGTCTGAAAAGAAATCTGAACAAAAACTTGCTGGATGCAGAAAACAAAAACACGAAAGAATAAAAAGGCAAAACGTAAACAAACAAAAAGAACAGGCATAACACCAAGCTGATGAAGTTGTTTGTACTGCACCTTCTTCCTGCTTTTGGCTAATTTCTGGGCCATCTGCTTAGCATGGAACAAACAGAGACAGGAGAATAGTTAGAAGAGGTTTTTGCAGAGACTCAAAGTCAAAAAGGGAATTGATAAACTAATACCAATTAGTGGTATTAAGCATTTCTGGGGGAGGAGGACTGACTTAAAAAAAAAATCCCACTCTAAAGACAATGGGTTTCCTAAGCCAGTAGGTGGCAGGAGCGGTGGGAAGAAGGAAGTGAAATAGTCAAGGGCTTCTTCTTACATCCCATTGCAATGGATGTTTCCAAAGAACCAACTTTTGGTTCTGTTGATTTTTTTTTTACTGTATGCCTGCTTTCTATTTCATTGATTTCTACCTGTATCTTTTATTGTTTTCTTTTTTCCACATTTTTGAGTTTAGTTAGCTGATTTTTTTCTAGTTTCTTGAGATAAAAACTTATATAGTTATTTAAAGCTCCCCCTAAGCACTGCTTTAGCTGTACCCCACAAGTTTTGATATGTTGAATTTTAATTACTTCTCTGTTCAAAACATTTTCTAAGTACCACTGTGAATTCCTCTTTGAACCTTGGATTATTTAGAACTGTATTATTAATCTCAAAACATTTGTGGGTTTTCTAGTTATCTGTTTATTAATTCTAACTTAATCCCACAGTGGTCAGAGAACAGACTCTGTATGATTTAAGTCTTTGAAATTAGCTGTATGGCCTGGCACATGATCGACTTTAGTGAATGTTCCATGTGGACTTCAAAAGAATATGCATCCTGAAGTTGTTGAGAATGGTAAACTCTAAAGGTCAAATAGACCAGTTAAGTTGGCTAATGGTATTGTTCAAGTCTTCTATGTCCTTGCTGATTTTTTTTTGACTTCTTGTTCTATTGTTTATTGAGAGAGGTGTGTGAATGGCTCCTGCTGTTACTGTGGATTTGTCCACGTCTCCTTTTGGTTCTGTCATCAACTTTTGCTCTATATATTTTGTAGTTATGTTAAGTACAGACACATTTAGAATGGTTATGTCTTCCTGTTGAATTGAGCCTTTTATTGTTATGGGATGTCTCTATCTGTAGTAATACTTCTTGCCTTAAATTTGGGTAATGTTAATATAGCCTATACCTAACTAGAAATGGATGTCGTATTCCCCCCTTTGCTCATAAGTAAAGATAGCATAGTTGATTAGAGCAGAGAGTCTGGAAACGGATGGTCTAAAACTGAACGCTGACTCTGCCACCTACTAGTTGTGTGACTCTAAGCAAGCCACTTAACGACTCTGTGATTCAGTTTTCCTTCTTGGCAAAATGGGGATAAAAACAGTATCTACCTCATTGTTTTGAGGGTAAAATAATATATACAAAGCACTTAGAATAATGCCTGCTGTAGCACAAGCACTATATTTGTGTTTTCTGCTCTATGATTATTATTCACCTATGTCAGGATGTCAGGTCTTGGCTCTTGATAAGGCTTGCTATATATACCGATCCTGTGTGAATAATGTGAGTGAATAGCCTCTCCAAGGATGCTGCTGAGGTGATGGGGGTGGAAGAACGGTGCTCTCACACTTCTTGGTACTCACCTGGTTGAAAGCTCTATTCCATTAATGGCTAACTTGTGGTGCCTGCACTACCTCATTGTAGAGAAACTGGATGAGTTAGCTGTCACAACACCAAATAGACACATCTGTGGTACACCCAGAAAACTAGGGCAACCCCACTGCCATGCACACACCCACAGCTCTTACTGGTGGTCAGTAGTTCATGGTGAACAGTCTGCTCTGCAAAGTCTGAAGGCAGAAACTGCAACTCTTATCCTAACTGCTGCACATTACAGTGGAAATTTTATGTACTTAGAGTAATACTGTCTTTGAATCATTTTTGATGTTCAAGTGTGTTGGAATAAACTATAATTTAAAATTTGATATAACATTGGGAATGATGAGGGGGTCTGGAGCCAGAATGAGAACCTGGAAAGGCAGAAAGAGATCCACAAGAAACATGAGGCCAGCAAGCATCACAAGGAATGACTACATCCATTTAAATACTCGTGTTTCATGGGATTGATTATGACTTATCACCCAGCGGGCTGTGGTGCAAAAGGCGTAAACTGTGGCACCATCCATCCAATCACTCAATCTACAAATGTGCAGTGAGTGTTTACTGTTAAGAGACTCTCAAGATTTGTCATGCAGGGATCCTCTTGACTCTTCTTTTTTCCCAGCTAACCTCCTCCGAAGTGGTTCATGTATGACAGTGTAAAAGCCTTACAAGAAATCTGTGAGGGAGGCACTACATTATCCTCATCCTTCAGAAGAGGAAACTGAAGCACAGAGAGGTTAGATAACTTGCCCAAGGTCACACAGCTGGTGAGTGGCAGTACAGAGATTTGAATGCAGACCTGGGGCAAGTTTCTCATCTATAAACTTCTCAGTAGATTTGTCTATAAAATAGGGTTAATAATACCAACCTCACAGGATATTTTTCTCCATTTTGAGGCGTGAGATAATGCATGCAAAGGGCCAGATATAAATGACAGTATCCTCTTTACTAATTGCAGACTTCTTCAAATCAGATGGTAAATGACTTAGAGAAAGCTACAATGATAGAAATTTTAATTATATAATTAAATCATGATTTTAAAAATTTAATGAAAATTATAAAAGAATGGAAAAATATGACCTTTTGGGACAGGCTAGTAAAGACAGTAGTATTTGATAATGAATGCTCTGTACAAAACTGTGGCCAAGAAATAGCTAAACGTTATTGTGATCTAGTTACATGAGCTTCACAAATATAGAAACGATGGAGAAATATACACCAGATTCAGCACAGACGTAAAGCAGTCCCTATGGCCTAGGCAAGGTTAGTCAGGTCTCCCTGTCTTCTAGTTGAAAAGCAGAGAATGAAGGGGGAATGAAAATGGACTAAAGAGATAAAGATAGAGTGGACAGACAGACAAGGGAGCTAGCTATGCTGGCTTAAAGTTGAGTTCTCTCTGGATGGGGTCAGGCATGATTCCCACATGGTGGGAAGGAGAAGGTGCCTCTACCTAGGCAAGATTAGGTACTGACAGCACTTAGGGCAAAGCACTCTCTAAAATTTTCTTCCAAAATGTGTTTCAAGGAATACTAGCAACAAGATATATGTGTCACACAGTAATAATGTATTCTGTGTTCAAATAGTTATGGGAGCTTGAGTTTAAGCAAATCTCAGTGCAGGACTTCTCAGAGCCTTTAATAGGGGACATATGTGGTAAAAATCCAAAATGGAGATCTCTTTGGCAGTGTTTCTTGAGCTTATTTGCCAGTGGAGCTCTTCTGGGTGACAAGTGCTTGGCTAGCCTGGAATGCTACAGAGCACACAGCATCGTTCCATAAAGCTGTATAGAATTGGAATCTCCTGAAGAGCTTCCTGAAACAGAGATTCCGGAACCTCACTCTCTGTTTCTGATTCAGGAGGTCTGGGGTTGTACCCAAGAATCTGCATTTCTAACAGGTTTCCAGATGATGCAGATGCTGCTGGCCAGGTATCACCTTGAGAACCATTGCTCCAAAGCATTTCTAGGCTATAGGGGAGCTTCCTAGCAAGACATTATTTATTCTCAAAAATGCTTAACAACAAAGGCAGAAAAGACCCATTAGGGAAGGCCCAAAGATGAACATAAAAGCTTTAAAAAATGACAGGAATGCTATTATACTATTAAATATAATATAATATAATATAATATAATATAATATAATATAATATAATATAATATAATATAATATAGTAATAGTATTCTTATACTACATAATATTATACTAATATTGCATATTATATTATTATAAATGTTATACTATTTTAACAGTATAAGTATGATAATATTGTTTTATCAATTGTAACAAAGATACCACACTAATGCAAAGTGTTAATAATAGGGAAAATGTGTGTGTGGAGAGGGGTATATGGAAGCTCTATATTTTTTGCATGTTTTTTTCTGTAAATATACACCTTCTAAATAAGAACTTTAAGAAGCACACAAAAATGAAAAAAAAATGGCAGGAATGTAAAATGGTGCAGGTGCTGTGGGAAACAGTTTGACAGTTCCTCACAAAGTTAAACAGAGATCATAAGACTTGGCAATTCCACTCCAAGGTATATACGCAAAAGAATTAAAAGCAGGGACTCAAACAGATACTTGTACACCTATGTTTATAGCAGTATTATTCACGAAGGCCAAAAGATGCAAACAACCCAAGTATCCATCAACAGATGAATGAATAAATAAAATGTGGTACATATATACACGGATATTATTTCAGCCATAAAAAGAATGAATTTCTGATACAAGCTACAATATGGGTGAACCTTGAAAACTTTTATGCTAAGTTCACATAAACTAGACACAAAAGGACAAATATTGTAGGATTCCACTTATATGAAATATTTAGAACATGCACATTCATAGAGACAGAAGAGTACAGGTTACTGGGGGCTGAGAGGAAGAGGGGGGAATGGGGAGTTGTCGCTTAATGTGTAGAGAGTTTCTGTTTTGGGTGATAAAAGAGTTTTGGTAATAGGTGGTGTTGCTGAGAGCACCACATTGTAAATGTAAATTAATGCCACTGATTCATACACATAAAAATAGTTAAAATGGCAAACTTTATGTAATACACACAGAACAATTAGCAGTTGCCTTCTAATTCTGCTATGGCATTCAGACACTGCTTATTTCTTATATTTTTGTATTACTGTTACCCAGTCTTCTTAGCTCCCTTACTAGAGTGCAGGTTTCTCAAGGTCAAGGATTATGTCTTGGCTACTTTTTATCTCCTAAAATGCACAGAGTCTGCATATGGACAGTATTGTTTTGGGGCCAAATTCCTTTGCTTTCTTCTCACATTAAGCAGAAAATGCCTGGCCAACCATGGCTCCAAATTTTCTCTCCATTTGGCAACTAAATTTGTAAATTCTTTACTAAATTCAGAAAATAGTAATTCTTAAAACTCCAAGTGTAAGTCCAATAAGCAGTTGGTTGGTGCTATGTAAGTGATGACAACAAAATTGACAGAACAGAAATTAAAGACTTGTGAAATGAAAACCTATAGCTTCACATTCAGTGTTTTCTCAGAGAGAAAGCACCACAAATACCACTGTCACAGCAGGACACACAGTGGGGTAGGTCTCACATCCATGGGGTCAAACAGTGTAGCCAGAGAAAACAGGAAAGGGCAAAATAGGTATCTTTGCGGGGAGGAAGGGAGAAGGAATCAGAAAAACAAAAGAAGGAAACTATTCTACCTATGTTTATGTTAAAGCACCAAGTCAGAAATAACTAGGTAGCTTGTAGTTAAATATATTGCTAAATGGATTTCAAAATAAATCCAGAGAGCTTTTCTTTCCCCCTTCCTTCTTTGATAGATACTGTAAAATCTGTAGCCTCACCACGTTCCATATCCTCTGTGCTGAGCTGGCCTAGGATGACTTATTCCTGAAACATCAGTCTCCCTTTGGGAAAAAGTGGGGCACTACCTCCCTTAGAGGTTGCTATCTTCTAGGCATGACCAGGCACCACAGTATAAGTGCCGCTTGAGACCACCCCTGTTCCTTCTGGATAACTGGCTTTGTGTCCCCAGGGTCTCTTTGCATGCTCCCAGAGAAACTTGCTGGGGGGGGTGCTGAAATATACAATGGATTCTGAACACAGCCATCTCCATTTACAATTTGAAAAACTTCAGGCTGGGGAAAAGTCAAACAATCCAAAGAGCATTTAAATGCATGTATAAGGAACACGAGGCAGAAAATATTTAATGACAGGCAACAGTTCTTTCGAATGCAGAGAAGCACATTGTAAGATGATACTTTAAGTTACAAATGAAATGTAACGATTTAATTTTGCCACCCCATAATGAATTCCTCACACAAGAGTAATTTGCTGTTAAAAATAATTATATATTTTCCAGATGCCTACTCTGCTCTAGGCAGGTAAAATGTATTTATAATCAGAAAGTCTTCACCTGGCTTGTTCTGATCGACAAAACCAACTATTTTTTGTTCAAATGAACTGTGGAACTTCTGGATATCAATGCTTTGAAGCTTCAAAGTAAATTTTCTGATTTCTTATCAGGAAACTGGACTTTAATGAACAAAAAAAAACCCAACACTATCAGATATCACTGTGGAAATAAGACATCGTTTATAACACAACTGGCATTTGTGGGAGGTTTGGTACCCGGCTGCTGTAGTCTATCCTGAAAGCTGCTTTGTGCTCAAGTGGCTCCTACATGAAGGTCATAAGGGGAGTGGAGAGACAGTTACTTTCTCTGTAGGAGTCAAAGGCTACTAGTCAGAAGGCTAACAAACCAGGTACCCTGAGTGAAACCTGAAACTGAAGACTTTAGCAACTTTGATGGACAGAACCTAACCTAGGAAAAACTCATCTCAGAGCAACATGCAGTTTTCCATCTCAGGAGTCTACAATATTCCTTCGGGGACGGTGTTTCCTGAATGGACACTGGCAGGGTTCCTTGACAGGGTGCTTTGGCATTTTTGTAGAAATAAAGCTTTGCTGTATAGATCTGTCCTGGACATTACATAGTGGAAGCAGATGCCTCTAGTCAGTGTAACCACCAAAAACATTCCTACCCATTACCAAACACACCTTGAGGTGGCACCCATCTGTTAGAGAACACTGAGTGAAGCGAGTCAGGTGCTTGTACTCCCACTGTCCCTGGGCGAGCTTAGCGAACACTGGGGACCAAGTACTGTGTTTGGTAATTGTGGGACATGAGAGGGCAGAACCATGTCCTTGGGGATCTTTTAAATTTCTCTACTATGTATGAAGTAATCTGGGACAATGCCTGAAAAGTGGCTTGTTCTCTCAGAGAGGTTTGTGTGTTCTTGTTCACAACGTTGTGGATGGAAGTTACTAAGATTAAGGTGGAGGATACTGTGGGGAGATCTGTCAGCATTAACTTCACCTCTTTGTGGTGAGGAGGAACTGGACCAAGCTCAGACTGGGCAGTTCAACCGGAAGCTGTTAATGTTGTACAGATAGCATTATTTCATCTGAGAGGTCCGGAAGGTAAGAAGGTCAGATTGATATGCTCTCAGGGAGTTGTCCTATTGGAGCCAAGGGCAAGACACCTCTCTGTGGGAGTGGGGCATGATTTCCCTTGAAAGAAGTGCACCTTCTCACTGCCAGCCATTCTGGGAGAGGCCACATCACAGATGTGGGACTCATGCAGCAGGGTTCAAATTAGTTGTAAATTATTTAAACCAGAAGAAGTTGTGTCCCAGATGGAGTGGCTGAGTGGGTGCCTGCCATGGGGAAGAAACTGGTGGGCCCCCATCAGTAATCTTGACAGTGGGTCTGGCCAATCAGTGCTGATAATAACCACTCTAGATGCAGCTACAAATTACTCTCTGGTTCCTAAGACTTGAGTAGTAGTATCAAATATTGCAGTATGGGCTTACTGCACTATGGGTATTTAAGGAAAGGGCCAGTTCTGAGCTTATGAGTGGTAAGGAGCAGTGGTTGACTCACAAAAGCCCCCAAAGCAGGAGCAATGGGGAGCAGCTTTAGGAGGAGGCAATGGGAGTGGACATTCACACAGCAACCTGGGAAACCACAGAAAGAGGCAGCCTGGGGCTTCAAAGTTATCATAATTACAGGTGACAGTGGGACTATGACCTTGTTTTGTATTCACTAGGTGTCAGAGCCTGGGTAGGTGAATGACATAGGAACCAGCTCGGGTAAGTACCTCTGCAAACACTTCTAAGTATCCTTGGTCCCGCTCCCCTTCCGCATCTCAGGTGTGCCTGGCCTCCCCACCTTCCCCTGCACTGCTCTGGCACTTGTAATCTGACCCACTTCCCTCCTCCCTGTGCATCCGCTGGTTTGCTTCATGTCTTCACCTGTGCTGCTTAGCTTGAGGGGAAGGCTCTCACTTTAGGAATAGAATTGCTCTTTGCCCTTCTTCTGAGGACCCTGCAAAGCCTTGCCCACAGAAATGCTAAAAAAAAATTTTAAATTTTGATTGAGAGATTAAAGACTCTAGGTTACTGCCTCTACTTGTCCTCCCTTCTCATCCCACATTACTACACAAACATGGGAATGTGAGAGAGAAGATAGAAAAATGGGAATGACCCCTTGAGTGGGGAATCAGTTTTGTCCAGTTGAAATGGCATAAGACCAATTCTGGCAAGTCCTAACGTATTCCAATCAAGAGTGATGTTATCCCTGTGGTTTTAGGTCAGAATGGCCTCGAGGCTCTAGTTGTGGCTGCCCAGTAGTTCTAGGTGCTGATGGCACACAGTGGCACTTGGGAATCTCTATGGGCCTGGGTTTGTCCATGATTCTAGGTGGTGTTGGCATCATGGTAGGATTCTACAGCTCTGCATTTCTGTGGGAACAAACCAGTTCTGGCTGGTTCAAATTAGTTGTAAATTATTTAAACCAGATGAAAGTGGTTCTTCTTGGATCAGATAGGCTCCTTCCTTTTTAATCTGCATGAAACAGATTCAAACAAGTTATGACTGGTCCAACAAGTTCAAAATGAGTTAGCTTTGCACTGACTTGTTCAGATCAGCAAGGTGAAATTTGATTGAATGGTTCATTCTACTTGAACCACACCAGTTTAATCTAGCTTGAACAGGATCAGCTGGTTCAAAGGCCAGGCGACCTAGTTTGAATTAACTTGGCAAACGTGAATGTTTAAGCCCTCAATCTCCAGCTGCTGGTGATACGCCTCTCAAATTTGAGGCATAATACTTAAAATGATATCCTTCCTCAGTAGATCAAGTTTTCAAAGTTTATGATCCTATGTTTAAGGACATAAGCAATATTTCTCAAGACTAGGCATTAGTAACAATCTAAATGCATAATATTTATATATAAGGATGCCAGTGCACACTGGACATCTTTTTTCTGTGTACAGCTGTTTAGTTAGCAGGTGGACACAGAAGCACTGTCTGCAATGTGGTCTCAATCCACTCTCCTCTAAACTTGGGACTGGACACATGAGGTGGGGAATGACCACATGGGCTGCTCAGGGCTGGGTGCTGGAGCTGCCCGCTGTCCCTCTCAGAACTCACACCACCCCCTCACCTTGATCCTGCTCACTGCTTCCTGGGCCTGCATCATGCGAACGTTTTTGGAAGGAGTTTTGTCTGAGAGCAGCTGGGTGGAGCCAAGGTAATTGGCAGCAAAAATGATTCCATCGATCAAGTCTTCGGGATCACACGGTCCAGGAACTGTAACACAGAGCCACAGCGGTGAGTGAAGACACCTGGGGGCAGGCCAGACAACCCCCCACACATACCCTGCCCACTCCTCACCCCTGGCAGAGGTGTGCCAGATACAGAGTCCCCTGAGCAGATGAGGCAACCTCTCTAGTCTGCCTTTACTAACCCCTAGTTTTCAAAAGGAACAATTTCTTCTTAGATTAATTGATTTGACCCAAGCCAATTACTGTGAGAAGTGGTGGGAATTTTTATTGTAGTATGAAACAGAAAATTCAGTGATAAAGGATGTTGTTTCTCCAGTTAGGTGGTGAGCTCGTTGGGTTCAGGGACTGTGTCATAACCATATTTGATTCTTGTGTGTCCAGTCAGTGGCTATCAGATAAGTGGTGTTTGCTAGATAAATGGTTGAGTGACTAGAAAGCTGTCTTCTTAGAAAACCTCATATTACAGCATTCTCTATTATTTGCCTGCCACTCAGACCTCCTCCCTCCTCCTCTATCTCCCTAACTGGGGAGACAAGTTTTATAAATTGGAAATTTGGATATTTGTTTCCAAATGTCTGGATTCTTTTTTTTTAAGAATGCAAATATTGTTTGGTTTACTCATCAAAATAACAAATAACAAAACCGCAAAAACCTTATCCATTAAATTAAAAAGTGACATTCTTTATTTACCTCTCAGACCTTCTTAAACATTTGAAATGCATTCATCTTCATGCTCATGTTTTGTGCAATATCCTTTCTTCCCTTTTCCTCCTCCTAAATGAAGTTATTCTGGTGGGCTCGTCTCTAAAATGACGATGGTTCTATCTTTCTTAATACCACATACTTTTTATTATCCCATTATCAAGAAAAATTTAGATTTTCTCTTTGTCACATTTGAAATGGATATTAAAAATAGAAATTTTATCAGCACATTTCCAAGGAAACCTGGAAGTTGAGGCCTAACCAAGCATTTCAAGGTAATGACATGCCATTCCAGTTTTGCAAATTTAAGCATCACCATTGGTATTTAAAAAAGCAGGACTCAATTTCAGAAACATTCTTATATTAGACATCATTCATAATGTCAAATATAGTCCATTTTCACAGTCCTGATTTCACATAAGGAGTTTTCAAATTTTCTGTGGGATCAATTTGACTGTTTCAGACTTGAATGTCAAGGACAAAAATCTTTAACAAAAGAATCAAGGGTAGATTTGAAAATGGAATTGTTTCTGAAGAAGCCATGGCAGCAGGAGGAAGTTCTTGGCTTTTAAAAAGAGGTACATATATATATATAGCAAAGAAGAGAAATGAATCAAAATACTTAACTTTGTACATGTTAGAAATATCCAATGTGCCACCAACATAACAATTGCCCTAAAAAAGATGTCTTGAGGTTGAAGCTATACATATTTTTCTTTGTATAACTATAATTTGCATTACCCAACCGGGCATCTCCCCCATGATCAGTCAACCATAAGGAAGCTTTAAACTATAATTTTTGGCAATATGCTTTTCTTTAATAAAACAAGCCCCATAAAAGCACTGTCATTAATGTTTGACAATTGAGTTGGGCAAAATCTTCCTGAAATATGTGTAATCTTTTTTAAAATTCTTCATTTTTTCCTCCATAAATCAGCAGAGCTCCATCTTCAAGTAAATCATGAGCAGTCACAATCTTAATTCATACTTATATGTTCTTTTCATCTAACATTTTGTTGATAGCATCACAAAGTTTTTGTAAGTGTTGTTTAAAATTTCCAAAGAAATTATACAAGGAAGCCAAAAATTCACAATCTGAAAAATGATCAAAGACATTGTTAACCTGTATGTATGACTTTACAGTGAGGTGACGCTGAATGATTTGGTGGAGCAACTCTCTTGAATTCATTTAGCAGCCTGGATAACACATTCCTGTCAAAGATGTAATTCACCTGATGGAAACCGACCATGGTTACAGCAAGCTTATAAGCTTGTGAACTTTCTACTTAAATTTCTCCGTCCATGCTAGCTCATCTTGATTAAACTGGAGATTCCTGTAAAGAATGGCCAGCTTGATGACTGCTTTGATGAGGTTTTTGATGATTTTCTCTGCTGCCTTCTTGTTTTGGGTATACTCCTTGGTCACCCTGTGGAGCTCATCTAAAACTTTGCTGCTTGTGTCATCTATTAAGGTGGTAGAGATGGATTTGGATACTGTTTTACCCAAGATCTTCTTCTGTGCCCACACGGCCAGGTTTTTGGAATGAAAGCCATCTGTGGCCTTCGGAGGAGGGGGCACGGTGGCACCAGGACACCAGGAGGCGTGCTGGGCTGTCTGGTGGCGTGGAGTCCCCTTGTCGTTGGCTCCCTCACTCGCTGGCGCCCTCAGACCGATCATGGACTCTTATGTTGGCCTCTGATCCCACCTCTGCAGGACAGATAACATTACCCCAAAGCCATGATCCCATGCCATCAGCCTTGCTCAATTAGAGGCTATAAGGTTCCCAGCCTGAGCTCACACAGAGCTCCAATTCAATTCCAATTCAAAAGAAATTTTCTGTTCTCATTGACCAACCTTTTAAATCAAACCCAAGTTTTAAATATTTAAAATGAGGGCATCTGATTCTAACCATAATCATCTGCAAACCCTAGTGTAAGTTAAAAAAATGTCTGAGACTAACTTGTTGTAACTTTACAACAGATTCACTAAAAAAGGCATTTGAATGCTATAATTAGCATTCAATGCCATATGTGGGGAGACTACCATAGGTATTTTAACCCACTGTTAAAACCTCAGGGTCTTAAATTAGATAACTTGACATAGAAATGATTTGCTTTTTCCTCTTGGAGGGTTAATCTGAAATGGGCTTTTATTTTTATCCTTAAACATCAAATTCATCTTGAGCTTAAACAGCTGCTTCCCATGATAAACTGCTTATCAGGGCACAGACTTAAAATAATCTGTTCATGTTTTCTGAAACTAAGATGGTGGTTAAGACAAAGAAATTAACAGTGTTTTAGAAAAAGCCTCCACAAAGTATATGAGTAGTAATTAAGTAAGGAAACCTGTAATTTGTCTTCTTCTCAGTCTACAAGAAACACAGTGGACTAAACACTAAGTGGTTCCAGCCAGACTTGCCTCCATTCCATACCAGTAATCTACATTCTCTACAGCTACACAGTTCTCACCCCGAGGCTTTTAGAGATGTGCGATGGATTCAGGTTATTTATAATACACAGTTTCCACTGTATAGCAGGGAAGCACTAATTTAACTAAAATAATAATATGTGGGCAGCTTTGTACCCACACTATGCTTTGTGAAATGACTGTCAGTCTTCTGCTAGAAGTTCCGAGGGGTAGATTTACAATGGAACCTAAAGGTAATCATTTTTGCCATCCAGATACTTAGGGAAAAGATCTCATCTGGGATAATAATTTTTAAAAAACATTTCATGTATTATTTATTATTTATTTTTATTTATTATTATTTATTTATTATTATTATCCCACTTTCTCCATGGGACTTTCAATATTATGTATTCATCTCTGATTTAGGGCTAATTTTTCCCTGAAAAAGGTCCCTTTTCAACTACAAAAAGCATGGGAGGGTGTGCAGATAAGTTTAAAAGCAACCCAAATCATATTTAAAAGACTATATACATGTCAAGGAGCCAAGAGGCAGAACTAGTGGACCTAAACAAATTTAAGTTTGAGAGATGGCTTAATTCCATTTATCCATAAAGTAACATACCCAGAAAGAAAGGCCTAATTTCATAAGTTCATTTTAGGCTTGATACTAGCGCATCTAGAAACATTTTATTTTTTTTTTAAAGATTTATTTTTATTTATTTATATATCCCCCCCACCTTGCTGCTTGTTCTTGCTGTGTTCATTTGCTTTACATTCTTCTGTGTCTGCTTGTCTCCCTTGCTGCCGGCATGCTGCCGAGTCAGCTCACCGCGCGGCGGCTTGCCTGCTTGCGGAGGCTTGCCCTGCCCGTGGCGGCTTGCCTGCTTGAGGCGGCTTGCCTGCTTGAGGAGGCCCGGGGAACCAAACCCAGGGCCTCCCATGTGGTAAACCAGAGCTCTACCAATTGAGCCACAGCTGGTTCCCTAGAAATGTTTTTTTAAAAATTAAAGTTATAATAATCATAAGTTGGAGAAGTGCAGATTTCATTGTGGCCTGTTAGAAACATGTTCTCCCTTTTAGTGATGCCTTTTAGATTGCTCTTGAGTGGACAAGCAAATACATTACATCCCCACTTCAGGTTAATGCTGAACCTGAAGATCTCTAGGCCTGAAGGGGATAGGTATGAAGAAGGGAGTGTCCAAACTTCAGAAAACTTCACAAAGAGTTCTCACTGACTCTCAGAGCTTCACAAAATGATGCAGATAATTATAGGTTACTCAGGAAAGAAACCAGAGTAATGAGAAAAACCTATGAGCTGTGTAACACTGGGTAGGGTCACCAGCCTGGCCACGGCCTCAGGTTCTCTGTCAACATAGCGAGAAAAATCAGGGAGGTGGCTGTTCTGGGAGGCTCATGGCTATTGTACTTTTATTCTAAGATTCTAACACTCATAAGACTGAGTAAGTGATGCCATGGCCTTTCCTCCCCACTACCACCTGCCAGCCCAGGGCTTCAAATACCCAAATGCTAAAAGATTCATGAATGACTTAGCACTCAACATTTTCTTTTCTTTTCTTACCTTCAACGTAGGTTGGGAATGAAGCCAAGCTTTTTCTTGACTGTAATTAAGACAAAGAGATTTCAAAAAGAGCAAATATGCATTAACACAGCTATCCATGCAACATGAAAAATAAATGTATCACCAATGACTGTTATTAACCATTTACTGACCATTTTTGGTTCAAGAAAATGAAATGTGGAAAAATATATGCATTTGTCATTGAGAGTTACCCAAAGTCCAGAGTAGTCCATTTATATTTTAATGACCTGAAATCCTAAGATCCATAATCACAGAGATGTCGGTCAGCTTAAAAAATACATCAAAGATCAAAATCTAAAACCGGCAACACCAATAAAAAGGACATAAATTGTATTCTTAAAAATCTGCATTTCCAAGTGAAAAACTCCTAAATAGTGAAAACACCAATAATATGATCATATATAGAAATTAAGAATTCCCTTATATCAATTTAGTAGTTTTTTTTTTAGGTCTTTGTCGAAGCAATTTCTCACTGCTTAGAACAAGTGCTAGGTTTTGTTTTTTTATAAATCTCTTCCTTTCATCTCTTCCTGATTTATTTTAGTTGAAAAACTCCATTATCTAATTCACCATAGTGTATTACCTTAAAATAAGAACACAACAAACAAGTTAAAAACCCTGGGATTCCTTATATGAGTATCACCTCACAGTAAAGGTCAGTCTTATAACACCATGTTTGGAAGTGGGTAAAATCAGCTGGAAACTTCCTAGAACCTAACTGGATGGTAATTTAAATGCTTGTTCCAGAGAAGCAATACTTACCACATCTGCCTCCTCTCAGAAGCAAATGTCTCAGAGATAACCTTGAGAGGGATAAGAGTGGGAAATTCATTCCTGCTTCACTAGTAATAGAAATAATAGAATTTATAGCTGATATGTCCAGAGAGGGTGATGTGAGCATTGTGGGAGAGTAGAGAGCTAATATTAAAGACAAGAGTCCCTAGAAAAGGGTAAAGGTAGGGTTTACATGGCCAAGCATTATCCTTAGAAAGCCTAAAGATGGGGGCTGGCTGTAGCCCAATTGGTAGGGTGCTGGTTTACCACATGAGAACCGAACCCGGGGCCTCCTTGAGCGGGCAGACAGCCTTGAGAAGGCAAGCTGCCGCAGGCAGGGCAAGCCGCCACGCAGTGAGCTAACTCGGCAGGTCACCACAGCAGGGGGAGACAAGCAGACACAGAAGAACACAAAAATGAGCACAGCAAGAACAAGCAGAAAGGGGGGGATATGTAATAAATAAAAAATAAAGCTTAAAAAAAAAAAAGAAAGCCTAAAGATTTTCATTGCTGAGGCTCTACCAGGTAGTAGGTGATGATTTTAATATGGACCTCTTAGAGAAAGTACAGCATAGCTGCTCAACTGTTTGATAGGAATTAATGATATACTTTGGGGTTCCTGGTGGGCTAGGAAATGAAGGGCCCTGGAAGAGGGATAGGATGTCATGGGAAGTGACCCCACACCATCACACCTTTACTTGGTGTGCTATTTACTTTGAAGATGGGCGTGGCAGATGGATTAGTTAATACTTGCACAAAGTTATAAAAACAACAATGTTAAATGTTAGGTGAGAAACTGGGAGCAGCTGAAGCCTAATTTCAAGAATCTCAACCAATTTGGAAAAATGACAAGAACTTAACACTAATTACACAATACACCACAGAGGACGACTCATCAGTGAATGTGCCACAGATATGCTTGCTGGGATGGAAAGGCTACTCACACCAAAGAGAACAGGTTGCTTATCTCAGAAAAGATAAATCTTAAGAAACTGAAGAGAGGAGTCCAGAAATGAAAGTTTCCTGACTTCTAAAGCATTTATGGAAAAATGCACACCAAGTGAAAACCAAGATATGTGGATAGGAGGAAAGAGAACTGCAACTTCCAGTCCTTTATATTGCTTTTACTTTCCATTTTCTAAAGTGAGAAGACAGGCCCAGTTGAGGACCAACAGCTAAGTCTAACTAATTCTGGTTGAAGAAAAAAAAAATTACTTTATGGTATGCAGATGGAAGCTAGGTTCTTCATAAGGGCTACAGATGTTTAAATTATTATTCCCCCACCACATGAATCCAAAGTGTTAATAATTGAGAAAACTGTGTGAGTGTGGGTATCTGGGAATAACAACAATAAAAGTTTACCAGTATGTGAAAGGTATATAGAAACTATACTATTTTAGCAACTTTTCTGTAAGTTTGAAATTATTTCAAAATAAAAAGTTAAAAGAAAATCATTATTCCCCAGTCACCTACCTGCCCCACCCCCAGCAGCTAAGGGTCTGGTGCACTGAGAGTTTACTTTGTTTAATGAAAATGACTTAGCCTCCAGATAAATCCAAGAAGCCAATTCAGATTTTCTTGGGCTATTAGGATATTTTTCTGAATGCTAATATCAAGGACAGTGTTCATATTATATCAGAAGCTACAGAAAATAATTACTTTAGTCTATAGCTCTAAAAGCTGCCATTTTATTTAGAGCCACAATGGAGGGCATTTGGTTCATTCATTTATTCTCTATTCATAAGCTCATGACTGGCTTTCTTTAGTGTCTGGGATAGTAAATTTAAAAAAAAGGATTTTGTAACATGAAAGAATCTCCAATTATTGCAGACACAGAGGATTTTCATCATTATTTCTAAGGATATGCAGAAACATATGCCAAGTCTTGTAGGAACCAAAAAACTAACAAATTTGTTTTGCTTGTTATAGCTGATGAAAAATCAAATGCTGACTATTCAGACATCTGATTAGCCCTTTGTCTTCTCACATATGAACTAACAAATACATCAGCTGACCTTTAACATTCAAATTAATAAATTAACTCACGTGCGAGAAAGCTAACAACTGCAATCTTTGGGATTTTCCAGGGAGCCACACAAACCATCCGCAGAGCCTTGGAGGCCCGACAGGTGGAATAATGACAAACAATCTACCTTGTCCAGGCAGACTAACCCTATAAGCACTTCCTCCTGGTACTTGAGAGCCTGGGCCACAGGAGCTCCGGATTCAAATCCTGGCTCAACCTCTTGTGAGCTCTGTGACTTCAGGTAAATTACTCAATTGCTCAGCTTCCCCCACTAACAAATAAGGACAATAATTCCTACTGACAGAATGATTTTAAGGCTTACATGAGATACCATCTGTGATTTGTTCAGCATGGTGCCTGAAATATTCTAAATGCTCAAGACATGGTAACCTTTATTACTGTTGTTATTACGGTGGCTGGCACTCTTTACTTCTTACTATTTGTTCTCACCCACTGCATGCAGAGAATAAAGGAAGAAGCAAAGCTGTAAGATGGTTTGGTTCAGGAGAAACTGAGACCCAGAGGCAGTATTCCAGTGACCCAGGATCTGAGGATCAAGACTAGGGGAGAACAAAGTATATTTCAAATCTAAACTTTATTGCTGGTGTCATTTCAGAGAAGATGACCCTATGTTTGCTTGGTTTAATATGAATGGATTTACAGCAAATGTATGTGTATTCAATGGTAAGTTAAGGGTAAATTTCACCTAAGTCTCCCTTCAGAAGCAATCTGCCATTCAGGTTAAAATGGAGTTTGCTTTCTTCCACAACATTTAGTATAAAATAATTAACAAAAGGAGGGAAAAGGAGACAATCGTTTAGTATGTGGTTTACCTCTTTAACACATATCCTCAGTGTTGGGTGGGCAGCATCTATATTTAGAGCAAGCTAAGCCCACACATATATTATGACGCAGGCCAATATTTATCTGATGCTGGTTCATAGACAGGTGCAGGTGGCCATAGGCTGGGTGTAAAAGGACAGCAGCTGCTGGAGAAGGTTGGGGCTCTGCTCAGGGGCCAACACCTGCCATTTCCCAGTCCCAGAAACCTCAGCAGGAGCAAGCAGCAACTTCAAGCTTAAACTTCTCTTAAACTTCTGCTCGGTCATCTCCATTGGCAGGGCAGTCATACAACTGGGGCACTTTACAGCTGCACTGTCCAGTCACCTCCAGTCATGTTTAAATTTAACGTGAAAATTCAGTTCCATGGCCCCTCTAGCCACACCCAAGAGCTTGAAAGGCACACGTGGCTCATGGCTACATCCTGGAGAGTACAGAAATAGAACATTTCCATCATTGCAGAAAGTTTTCTTGGACAGCACAGCTTTAGAAAGTGAAAATGGCTGCCCACCACATGGGTGCTTGGACAACAGGTATGACCTGGAAACAACCCAGGTAGACCAGAACATGCAGCAATCCTGTTCATATTTCATGTAGGACTGAAAAAAATGGGATTTTAAGACACCAATCTGTTTTCCAAATCACACAGCAACTGCAAATCCATGGTATCAGAAGACACATATTATTATGAGGAAGGATGTTAGTACACAGAGCTTTTAATGTCTCATGTCCAGCAATGTCCAGAACTTTCTGTGATGATATAATATCACAGCCACTAGCCACATGTGGCTAGTGGGCACTTGAAATGTGGCTAGTGTGACTGGGGAGTTGAAATTTTAATTTTATTTACTAATTTAAATGTAAATAGACACCAGTAGCTTGAACTACCAAACTAGATAACATGGCTTTAATTAACGAATTCCACACCGGAGAGGAGCAATTAGAAATATTTTCCCTCAGGTTAATTTGGGTCAGAAGCTCTGGGAAGCTGGAAAAGCATAAACTAGTAATAGAAAATTGTAAAGTGGGTTGATGACTTTGGAAACAAAATGGTACTCTACCTCTTTATTTGTGGACGCTTCTGCGGGGTCGCTGGGGTGGTGGGGTGTACTTGATGACTCTGCGCCCAGGGGTGAGGAGCTGCCAGGAGACGGAGACTAGAACACAGCAAGGAAACAGGCAGCAGTGAGAATCTGAGGGATTTAGTGAGCACACCGGCCGGAGCAAGAGTCATGGGAGAGAGGAGAAAAGCAGGACATTACCGAACAAACATTTCAAGAGTGAGAAAACTTCTCTAGAACTGCCTACTGCACATGAAAAGCCTGGAGTTTTCAGGCTTCCTATTCAATCCCTGTTATGTTTTCAAAGAAGCTCTTGTCGCCCAAGGTTGTGTTTTTTTTCTCTCTCTTCTTTAGGCCCAGTGTTCCATGAAAATATAGGAAAAGTAGAATATCAAATTTTAAAACCTAGAAATAAATAAAGCTAACGATGTTACACAAAATGCCCTTAATTTTTTTTTTCTTATTGAAAGATACAAATACTTTGGGTAACAATTATTTTACAAATTTACCTGCCCAACCCATCTGGATGGCAAAGAAAACATTAACATATGTATTTTTAAAGAGATGGCTGGGATAGATTTTGATGATATGAAATCATACCACCTGTATCTTCCTAGCCAGTTCTGATTTCAATTATTTATCTGGTTTAATCCATAGACCATTGAAAATTCAGAGAAATTCCAGCATCTGAGCAACCAAACAACATTACCTTAGAATAGTTCAGAAATCTGAAAGAATATTTTAGGAAGATGGTGGACTAAGGATCTCCAGGATTCAGTCCTTCTATCAAAACAAATTATTAAACAAGCAGGAACTGTCTGAACTAACCATTTTGAAACTCTGGAGGCCAGAGGAATATTGTACAGCATCCAGGGAAGAGCGGGAGGAAGAGTTTGATAAATTATAATAAATTACTCTCTCGGCATAGTGGTTCCCAGCACCCATCCCCCACTTTTGTGGCAAGCTGTGTTGGGGTCCAGAACCCTGGCTAGCTCACACACAGAAAGGGACATAAATACCCTCTTCCCCAA
>PVKH010004221.1:0-23704 GCA_004027955.1 Chaetophractus vellerosus
CACGTGCCCAAGGCTCCCGGTAAATAAACCCCCTGATTGCACCCCAACACTTTCCCCCAAGTTGCGGCACCTCCCCTGCACTCTGTGACAAGGGTACTCCCACCACTTTAGTCTCCACCCCTCAGCCCCACATCCCAAGCATTTATCTGGACCCCCCTCCATCCCCCCAAGCATCCCGAGCTCTCCAACCTGTCCCTCCCAGTCCTCCCAGCCAGCAACCCTGCACCACAAAACCCAACCATATCACCACCTACCTGTCCCATTCCCATAACACGCAGCCAGGCTCTATAGACTCACCACAGATTATGTCCCCATGGATGATATCCCATTACTTTCTCTTCTCTTTCTCTTTCTTTTTAAACCTATTTTTCAGACCCTAGTTCCCAGGGACTGTCCACTTTCCTTTGTTCATATCAGTGAGGTCATGTACAGTTCATCCTTCAATGCCTGACTTGCTTCGCTCAAAATGAGGTCTTCAAAATCCATCCATGCTACCCCATGTATTAACACTTTGTTCCTTCTTACTGCTGAGTAGTATTCCATTGTATGTATTTACCACATTTTGCTTATCCATTCATCTGCTGTCGGGCACCTGGGTTGATTCCAACTTTTGGCAATTTTGAACAGTGCTGCTATGAACATTGGTGTACATATATCTGTTCGTGTCTTTGCTTTCAATTCTTCTGGATATATACCCAGCAGTGGAATTGCTGGGTCATATGGAAGATCTATATTTAGATTTTTAAGGAACCACCATATTGTCCTCCACATTGGCTGTACCAATCCACAATCCCACCAGCAGTGGATGAGGGTTCCCGTTCCTCCACAACCTCTCCAGTATTTATAGTCTGCAGTTTTTTTAATAGTCGCCATTCTGAAGGTGTAAGATGGTATCTCATTGTAGTTTTGATTTGCATTTCTCTTATCGCTAGAGATGGCGAGCATTTTTTCATGTGCCTTTTAGCCATTTGTATTTCTTCCTTGGAGAAGTGTCTTTTCAGGTCATTTACCCATTTTTAAAATGGGTTGTTAGTTTTTTTTATTTTCAAGGTGTGGGATTTCTTTATATATGTAAGATATGAGGCTCCTATCAGATATATGGTTGCCAAATATTTTCTCCCATTGGGTTTTAATTTTAAGGAGATCCCATTTATCTATTTTTTCTTTTGCTGCTCGTGCTTTGGGTGTGAAGTCTATAAAACCATTTCCTATTACAAGGTCCTGTAGATGCTTCCCTACATTACCTTCCAAGGTTTTTATGGTTTTGGCTCTTATGTTTAGATCCTTGATCCACCTTGAGTTAATTTTCATGTAAGGTGTGAGATGGTATTCCCCTCTCTGTCTCTTGCATATGGATATCCAGTTCTCCATACACCACTTGTTGAAGAGGCCATTCCCTCACTTTACATTGATATTTGCTATAAACATTTAGTTTATGTTACTTATATTATAATCATTAGTCTTTTATACAGAGATGTTATATTTTAACATTCTTTTACATTTTTATTTCTTCTACCATAGCATACATGGAATGTTCCCCTTCCCTTATTGATTTTATACATTTTGACCTCTTCATTTTTCTAATAACTTTTCAAAAAATTATTTTCAACTCATTTAGAATTTATTTTTATATGTGTTCAGGAAATATTGGTCTATTTTCCCCAGGTAGATAAAATATTTGGCTAGCATAATGCATTATTAATTATGTTCAGAAATTTTTAATGTTTCATGTTTTATATATCCAGAAGTTTCAACCATTTCTTATGTTTCTTAAATTTTAGGGGGTTTTAATCCTCTATCACTCATATATCATATATCATTATAGTCATTAAGATTTTCAACATGTATTTTTAACTATTAGGAATAAATCATCTCCCTTAATACACCATTTTCAATATTTTTCTTACATTTCTTAAATGTTGATTCTTTCTGATAATACTTAGGGTCATTTTTTTTAAGCTTACAATCTTCCCAGAAAATCTTATTTGGACTTTTACTACTGTACATATTGATTTTGAGGAAAATGGCATTCTGCAATGTCTAGCTTTCCCTTCTAGAATGAAATGTGTTAGAAAAGCTTTATTTATAGTCTACAGATTTGTAATCATCATTGTAGCACACATGGGTCTGTATCTGATCAGTTATGAGAATATATCCAGCCACACATTCATGTTTATCTGACCTTACACATAATTATAAAAATTTACACTCCCAACAAGGACATATGAGAGTTATGGTTGCTCTACATTCTCATTAACATTTGGAATATCTGACTTTAATTTTATCTATGCTAGTGTTTTGATGTATATCACATCATGGTTTAAATTTACATTTCCTAGAAAACTAAACATGTTAAGAGTTTCTTGTCTATGTGTTTCTTGGTTATTATTGGTTTGCCTGTTTAAGTTTTCAGATCACTCAAAACAAATAAATGGTTTGTTTTGATTTGTAAGGATTCTTTAAGTATTCTGGACACAAGTCTTTTTTAAATCTACATATTGCAAATAATCCCCAATCTATAGCTTGCTTTTTCATATCATTAACAGTTACTTTTGATAGGTCAAAGGTTTTTATTTTGATTAAGTACAGCTTATAAATTTTTAATTTTTGTTTTCTAGGAAATCTTTGTAAACTTAGGTTCACAAGAGTATTTTTCTGTTTTCTTCTGGAAGCTTTATAGCATTATTTCTTTAAAATCCATGATTAATTGTTGTTGTTTGTTTTTAAGGAGGTACTGGGGATTGAACCCAGGACCTCATAGATGCAAAGCAGGCATTCAACTACTGAGCTCCATCTACTTCATCTATGATTATTCTTGAATTATTTCTTGTATATTATATGATGTTTGGATTGTAAACCACTTTTTTCCATATGGATATCCAGTTCTTCCAGCACTGTTTTTTAGAAGTCTTTTTTTTCTCTATTTAACTAAATTGGAAACTATTGAAAATTGATTAACATATAAACATGGATCTATTTGTAGTCTCTGTATTGTATTTTACTCATCTATTTGTCTAAACTTACATTAGTACCACAAATTCATTTAGTGTAGCTGTACAGTAAACCTTAAAATCTTGTGATGTGACCTCTACTAGTCACCCAAAGGGGTGCTAATGCAAAATACCAGAAAATGGTTGGTCTTTATAAGAGATATTTATTCGAGGTAGAAGCTTACAGTTACCAGGCCACAAAGCATAAGTTTCTTCCCTTACCAAAGTCCATTGTCATGTGTTGGAGCAAGACAGCTGCCAAAGTTTGCCAGGGTTTAGTCTTCTTGGGTTCCTCTCTTCCCAGGGCTGCATTTCTCTCTGGGCTTAGCTCCTCTGCTTCCTCCACAAGGTCAGCTGCAGACTATCAGATTAGACTTTGCTGAGGGAAGTATGTTATGCTTTATAGCCTGGTAACTGTAAGGTTCTACCCCAAATAAATACCCTTTACAAAAGCCAAGAGATTTCTGGTATTTTGCATCAGCACCCCTTAGGCTGAATAATACAGACTCTCTGATATCATCTATGGCATAAAGGGCACTTTGATGCCACTGAGTTTTTTCCCTATGAAAGTTCAATGACATGCCAGTTTCAAATGGTCTGCATCTGGTCACTGTATCAGTGAATCATTGAATACTCAATCCCAATATTTATCACTGGGTGGCAGTATTAGTCTTTTGCCAGAATCTCCATTCTGCATTTGTTCCTATAGCAAACACTTCAGAAATTATCTAAGCATTGGAATTATGGGCTTCCATTGGCACTGCATTGGCAACTTTCCCCATTATAAATCTCTTAGTGTCAGCACCATCACTAAATAACTAGAATATAGAAGATAGTAATTTATTTAGTACTATTTGTTGAATATCTCTAATGGTCATGACTTGATCTGTTTAATGGTTATTCCCAGAAACTTGACTGATTTGTTAAGACTTTGTAGTTTGTCTATACTGATAAGGCCTACTTGGATAGCAATATGTACCATTACATTAAATATAGCCAATTGCTTCTGGGTGGTGTGGACTAAGGTTATACCAATTAATTCTCTGATGGGTGAGCCATTTTTTTATATTTTATTTACCATAAAATGTGTCCCCTGATCAGAGATGATCATAAGCAGGATATGATGAGCAATTGACAATAGATTGCAGGTATAGAAGACAGGTACATACACAGTATATAAGGAAACAGGTGCTGTCAACTACAAATTGAGGGGTTTCAATGAAGTAAGCTACCACTAGGTAATTGGGCAGTTTTCCAAAATAATGATGTCATATTAGGAGTTCAAGCATTTTGGACATTAAGAAGTGATAGTAGGCAGATCAGGCTTGGAGAAAGGTAGATTATGGTGTTCATTGAGACCATGTATAGTGTTTATCTCTGGAATTGTGGCCACTTGGTAAATAGGTCCACAGATGTGGTTGGTGAATAAAGCTTTAGAAATTATCTAAGCATTAGAATAACCACAAGACAGACCTTTCTAATGAGAGTTTTGAGAGACTGCTATGCTGTGAATTGTCTTTTTGCTTATGTAGAAAACAATCACAGTTGCATTTGGTGTTCAATTGGGGAGAGCCATCCACATATCACTCCTTCAGACTGCTTTGCCATATTTTTATCCATTTTTTTCTGTCCAAGCCATTTAATGGCTTATCAAGCTTATTTAACATGCTCCATGAGTCAGTGGTGATCCATAACTCATGCTAATTGCATGTGAAGTGGAAAACCTGATATACTGCTCAAACTACTGTCCACTGGGAAGATTTTTCTTCTGCTCAACCATTGACTGACAAGTATGAGTGAAACAGTAGTTTAGCAATTGTCTACTTTTGGCTGTTGCTGGCATACTGTATTAGCCAGAGTTCTCCAGGGAAACAGAACCAACAGGATATCTTTAGTATAGAATTTGGTTCAGATGACTTGAGAAACCTGAATTCTGTAGAGCAGGCTACAAGTTGGGACTTTGATGAAGTTTTTGATGTATGCCCCAACAGAAGCTGCCTGAGTGAATTAGAGATAGAAACTCTTTCTGACTGCTGAAATCATCAGTTATCCCTTTAAGTCCTTCAACTGATTGGATGAGTCTTCTCTCATTACTAAATGCAGTCTTCTTTACTGACTGGAAATGTAATCAGCCTAGATTCAATCAAGTGACTAATGATTTAAATACACAAAATACCCTACTGGTAACAATCAGGCCAGTGCTTGTTGATCAAACAACTGGACATCAAAACCCAGCCAAGATGAAACATGAAATTAACCGTCATACATATCATGCAGATTAATTCATAAACCAGGCTTGTTCTTAAATTTACTACCTCCCTCCCACTGCTTACTTTCACATAATAGTTCTGTCATTTTAATAATTCCTTGAATGAATATTTAGTACATTGATTTTTCAAACTTTGTTATTTCCTATTTCATCCAAGTAAGGATTTGCCTGACTTTCACAAGCTTTTGGCTGATTTCACAAGCTTTGATTCATAGTAGTTTCATTATCATTAAGCTCAACATATTTTCTGATTTCTAATATTTTATCTATGATTTATTTAAAAATATATTTTAAATTTTCAAACTTTTGCAAATTTTCATTTTAAAAAATATTTTCTAGGTAATATTCCTGATGTTCTGAAACATGCTTTGTGATTGTAATTCTTTGATATTTGTTGAGAATTGCCCTAAGGCCTAGAATATGATCAGTTTTGGAAAATGTTCCATGTGCACTTGAAAAGCATGTAGTTGTTGGGTGCATTGTTGTCTTAGTACAATAAGTGAAACTTGCTAATGTTCTTTAAATTTTCTATAACATTATGAATATTTTATGTTCATGTTCTTGCTTTTACTGAGAGTTGAGCTAAAACCTCCCATTATTATGTTGATTCGTTTCTCATGTTAGGTCAGTGATTTAAAAAATATTTTGAGGCTATGTTTTAGAATGTATTCAATTCACAATGGTTATATATTTCTGTCACATTGATTTTTTTTTTACCATTGTAAACATTTTATCTTTAGAAATACTTCTTGCCTTGATGTTTACTTTTGTATATTATATTACTGTAGAGTGACAATATCATTCTTTTGGTTAGAATTTATGCTTTATATTTTCCATTATTTTATTCTCACTTTTTATACTGTTATTTAAGATGTTTCTCTTGTAAAGCTCATACCACTGAGTTTCTTTTAAAATAGGATTAATAAACTCATTTATATTAAAAATAAAATTTATGAAGTATATGTGTTTAAATCTAGCATCTCCTATTAGTTTTCTATTTATTATTGTATATAAATAATATTCAATTATGTTTATGCACATATTTCCTTTTCCCATTATTCTTGTTTCTTTCCTGTATTTCCTTGTGTTCAATTGAATGAATTTTTCTTCTTCCTGAAGATCACCCTCTAGAGATCCCTATAGTATAAATCTGTTGGTCACAAATTCTCTCCTTCTTTTTTGTCAGAAAAAAAAAAACTATATTTTGCCTTCAATTCTGAAAGGTGTTTCCATGATAAAAATGAACTGGAATTTATATTCATTTTACACTGTGAATATATCATTCTTTTAGCTTCTGTTTTCATTACTTATCTAGTTTTATTGTTATTTCTTTTCATGCAATATGTCCTTAAAACAGAGGGGCTCTTGAGGGCTCTGGAGACATCCAGGTTCTATATCAGGGCAGATAGCCCCAGAGTTTGGAGCCTTACCAGGGGGCTCTAATTTGGAATCCTTGCTCCTGAGAGTGACAGTGTCTGATTGAAATATGTCTTCACTGCACATGGCCATCTGTCTCTTCTATTCAAACCTATACGTGATGACAGAGTTTTAGGTGTACTCCCAGAGAGTGCAGACTATGGACTGTCCATGTGCCAGCTAGTATCAGAGGCTCAGTGGAGCTGCAACTCCTACTCTACAACTCAATGGACTCACCCAGGACACCAAGTGGGGAGATGATGATGGACAACAGCTATCCTGCAGCTTCAGACAGGATAATCTCTTCCACCATATCCGTGGGATATAAGCCCCCTCTCACTTGGTAGTGGGGGGGGGACATCACCATCCCAGACTCCTCGGGATTGGGGGAAGAGCTATGGACTAGAATGGACTTGTTGATGTCCTGTTATAGACTTGTTGTGATTCACATAATGGAAGAAATTACAAAATTATGTGGAGCCAGTAGCCACTGGATGCTTTGGGGGCAGGGATAGTGAAGGGCAGTTGTAATACAGGGGCTTTTTCAGGACTTGGGAATTGTCCTGGGTGATGTTGCAATGGCAGATTTAGGCGATTTTATGTCATCATGTATCATGCAGAACTGTGTGGGACAGAGTGTGGTCTACAGTGTGAACTGTGGTCCATGCTTAGTGGCAAAGCCCCAAAACATGTATATCTATTGCAGATAATGTGCCACACTGATGAAGAATGTATATGTGGGAGGTTGTGGGATGTTTGGGAGATGGGGCATATGGATACCACTAAAATTTTTGTGTAACATTTATGTAATCAATGTATCTTAAAAAAATTAATTAATTAAAAATACTTTCAAAAAATGAAATAAAAGCTTTTTTGATTAAAAATACCCAACAACATAAAAGAGTGTAATAATACATTTAAAATAGTGTTAAAATTGACCTGTCTATAATAAAAAAATGCAAATTTATAGCAAAAATCTGATAGTTGTTCTTTTTGTGGTTCATTATGCAATATCTCTTGAATCTATCCTTTTTGAAAATTTATGCTTATTTAATTGTATGCTTGACAAGATTCAAAACACCCCATGAAATTACAGCTTTATTTCATTCAACATTTGAAAAAATATTTCTTCCATTATCTCTTCAAATACTTTGCCTATCTTTATATTCTCTTTATGGAATTGTAAGTAGAATAACTATATATTAGAGCTTTCAACTGTGCCCTTTAAGTCATTTATGCTATATTCTATATTGTCCATCCTTTTATTTTTCTCTGCTTGGGTCTGCATATTTTCTTTTAAACTTTCTTGCAATTTTCTAAATTTCTCTTCAACTGTGTCCATGTGCTATAAAATTTTTTAAAAATTACTTTTTAATTTCAGCCATTATATATTTTCATTTTCAAATTTCTTTCAGTAAACTTGTTAGCCATTTTGATTTTAATTATGGGAACACAATACACTTGTTTTAAATAGTTTTTTTCATTATTTGTATCATTTATACATATGATTTTACTGCTCTTGCTTTTTAATAAAATTTATCTTCTCCTAAGCTTTGTTAGTTTTGTTTACTTGCCAGATTTTACATTTTAATATTTGTAGACCTAATTCAATATTTTTGATGATTTCATCGTCTTTATGATTTTAATTTTGTTTCTCACTGACAGCTAGCCTTGAGGAACTAAATATCCCAGATACTTTAATTCAATCAAGGAATTAGATTATTCAAGCTGTGTTTGAAATCCCTTGAACACTACTTATTTTCTATTTACCCTTACTTCAAGTAAAGCCTTACATGGCCATAAAACAAAACCTGGGTTTTTAAAAAGGCTTCTCCTCATTGATAGGAAATGAATGATATTTGTTGTTCCCCAGAGTAAAGGGTTCATAGAAAGTTCCACTTAGATTTTCAGGCATTCATTTGTGGTATGTGGAATTAGCTCATGGCTTTAAAGAAAAGAGAACACAAATGCAGGATTTAGGTCTCTGGCTTCCCTTCTCTACAAAATATCAGCCCCAGAGTTCTTTGATTACTTGTTATTTCTCTAATGTTTATAAGCACATGCATTTTATGTTCTCTTTTTTTCTAGTTTTTTTGCTGTTATTATTGGGAGACTTGGTGCAAAACAAGCCAATCTTGGTTTTCCAGGAAATTAATATAATAGTTACATTTATTTTTTTAGTTTAGCAATACATGTTTGTCAGTGAAAATTTCTATGGATTTTTGTACATTTTGAATCAATATATACATGAGATGCAATTTTCAATATATTCTTATTGGAGAATATAATTTCAGCTTTCTGGCTGTTAAAGGCATTATCTGATCAAATAAATACTTATGCCTTATTCAGATAAACAGAATGCATCAGGAATTCTTTGCATTAACCTGAAAGCAAGATGGAGACATATGTTCTATGTTTATATTTGTTTTCTAGAGCTGAGTCATAATTTAGTCCAAAGAAACCTTGACCATATCAGCTATCCCAAATGATGGTGGTTGGTTCCACACACCGATAACATCATGTTGGTGAAATCTGAATTGCATGAAAATGGAATATCAAATGCATTATTTGAAAGAAATTTCATGAAATTAATTACCTCTTCATTAAAATTTCTGAAGATTTTGTAGTCAGGGACTTTTTGACATAGTTCTCCAAATCAAGGAAAATTTTTGACATATTTTTCCACTTACCAATACAAAAGGCACAGTGTTTAGATATAGTCCTTAAATTTTATTTTTAATGCATATTAAATTTAGGTGTGCTGGATGTAATGCATTTATTAGATAAGGTAAAAACTGCCATCTATTAGTGGGGCTCTTCACATGATAAAGATCTTAAGCTAGTTCAGATGGACATTTGTGTGCCTCTTTTATCTATTGCCCTAAAGACCCAGAAGATCCCATATTAAACTCACTGTATGTGAAGATTAAGATGGTCAAATGGGCTTATGGTAATCCATGTTATGAAATAACAATAAAAGTCATTAGATATTTGATGTAGAGAAGATCCCCTGTTTGGAAAGTAGCAATTCCTTTATTGTAGAAACAATTACTTAATTGATACTGGACTGAAATTAAGGGGAAGAGAACTTGGAAAAATAGTAGAGAAATTAATTCAAAAACACCAACTTTGGCCTTGTAGGCAGTTGCAGGAATAGTGATGACTTCTATATATACTTTCTTTAATTTCATGATCTATCTATGTCTGTCTATCTATCTACCTATCTATCATCTATCTAGCTTATCTGTTAATAAAACTACTGCCTCAGCACAAGAAACATATACAAGTGAATCAGGCAAAAGAGTATGGAAGTAATTCAAAGCCTGAAATAAGAGTTGGGCTGTTTGATATATGACCACAAAGAAGACAAGTGATTTGAATTCCCAAGTTAGGTGGGCACCGAGGTATATTTAACCTCATATATGTATTTAGTGAGGAAATGTACAAAATTGAGGAACCAGTTTGAAGTTCTAGCCACATTGAATTTTTATCAAACTGAGAATAAATTGATTAAATTAAGACACATCCTCAGATCAAAATATAAATCATCATGTTTTGGCTACTCATGAAGACAATTGTCAAATGTGTTTCAAATTAGAAGATCTTTATGGCCCCAGCTCATCCAGTTGAAGGCTTTGATGGACAACATGCACCTCAACTAAGGACTACTGAGCTACTATTACCTGCCTTTCAAGAATCAGCACGTGTTCTTAAATTTAACCCATTTCTGTGGATGAAAAGCCATTGTAAGTAGGACATGTTTATGAGGCTGCTCCAGTTAAGTTGCAAAACACCTCATTCAGAATGGGTCTTATTGCTCTTACTGGAGTCCTTTATAAATGGATTGAATACAGAGATAGAGATAGATGATAGATAGAGATATAGAGCTGAGTGGGGTAGAGAGATAAAATCATGGAAGCAAGAAGCAGAAAGCAAAACCTAGAAGAAAAGGGAGAGATCAGCAAGCACTGATACATACCTTGCCATGTGGCTGAGGAGCCAGGGATCTACAGTAGCTGGTCTTCAGGAAGAAAGCATCACTTTGATGATGGCTTTATTTGGACTTTTTTTTTACCATACTCTAATCGTAAGCAAATATATTTACATATTTTCAACTAATCTCATTTCATGATATTGCTTTGAGTGACCTAGGAAACTGAAACAACATGTCAATTTCAGTATTATTCCCAGTCCCTTTGCTCTCTGTCTCTATGCTTCTAACAGCTAGTATAATGACACATTGTGATGTGGTTGGATAAGGGAACCTCGGGTTGATTCTTACTTCGTTTGGATGAAATATTGTTTTCATTACCTAAAGATTTCCTTAAATGATGATTACAAATGATAATCCACTTTATTTTAAGATTTTCTTTTCACATTACAGGTATTTTTTTAAAATAACACTTTGTTCTCTGCTAATTTTCTTGGCAAGACCTAAGTCTTTTATCTCTAGGGATTGTTTTAGAGGAGAAAACTGTATTGGAGAGTTTACTCCATTTGAATTTGTTCCAAATATGCTAATAAGCTAATCTATAGAATGACCCAAGAGATTTCTGACAACTCAAATTTCTGCACAGGTTGGGTTTTGCCTTCAATTTTTATCTAGTACTATAGATGTTTTCTTGTTATATTTTCTCTGGCATGTATACCTCTCATTCCTTGTAGGAATTTGTGGAAGGTGTCAATTTACTGGGATGATGTTGGGGAGATAGAGTATCATGCTTTTAATTACAGAAGAAACAATTATAGGGATATGCAGTTTGAATGACTGAATGGCAAAAGAGTTCTACTCTTACCTACAAGATAGCACTAGCATTGGCATTTCCAGAAAGTTAAATTCCAACATTTTCCTTGTTGGGTAATATCTTAATGGTCAGGGCATGAATGTTAGCCTAAATTTGCAAGTAAAGTAATTTTTGGTTGCTTCATCAAAATTGACTGAGAAGGGGCAAATTTAATAACTAAACTCAATGTTTTTAAATTTGCTTGCGTCACCAAATAGTGAACTTGGCCAAGTTAATTTACAGTAATTAGGCCATTTTTACATTTTCATGCAAACATATCTCCTTTGTTTTCCTTTAAACACATATTTCCAGCAGATGAGAATGTTCAGCTATCTTCACACAATAAATATTGATGTTTTATTTAATATCTTTATGTTCTAGGCATTCACCATTCACTCTGGATACTTCTATACCTCATACTTATCTGAAAGACAGAGATGGTGGGAAGTCTTAGTGGAGATATGGAAAGTATAGTCATTTGGAACTATTTCTAGATCCACTGATCAGCCAAACATTGTCATGTGTTTTATGGTCACAGATAGATAGATATAGGAATTAACTACAGTTACCCCCAGAGAAGAACTGCTTTTCAGGATGAATGACAGGACTCAAGAGGTGAGTTCTTGAAAAAAAACTAGTGAAGGATACTCATTGAAAATTTATGTGATATATTGAAGTGTAAACAATATCTTACATAAATTTTCTTTAGAGGAAGTAGTAATTGGGGAAATTAAGTTAGCAAAGTACAGAAATCAATGTGGATATATTTAAGTCTATTTGGTTTGGTTTTTGCATGATGGCCTGAACAGTGTTTTTTGTTTTTGTTCATTTTGCCAAATAACAAGACATATTATGCATTACAAATAACCAAATGGAATCATAATCTTGGTTCATGGGATTTTATATATTACATGATATGTTGGTAAATATTAATAATTATTTTAGATATAGTTGAATTAGGGAATTTTATTTTATTTTTATTTATTTATTTATTTATTTAAAGATTTATTTATTTTATTACATATCTCCCCTTCCCCCCGCTGCGGCGATGCGCCGAGAGTGGTCACTGTGCAGGCGTGGCTTTCCCCGCTTGTGGGCGGTCTCTGTGTCCATTCACGGCCAGCTTTCAGTTCACGGGTGGCTGGCTGCGCTCCATCTGTGGGCGACCTGCCCTGCCCGTGGTGGCTCTTGCCCTGTCCGTGGCAGCTTCTTGCCCTGTCCACGGCAGCTCCAGCCCGCCCATGGTGGCTTGCCATTCTCAAGGCGGTCTGCCCGCTAGGAGAGGTCCCTGGGCATCGAACCCGGGGCCTCCCATGTGGTGTGCCAGCACCCTATCCACTGGGCTATCAAGCCGGCCCCAGGGAATTTTAAAGTGTATACCATGTAAAGTGTGTTAGGGTGCAAAGGAACAACTTCCTATTATGTTGTGGAAGCTGGGTATGGGCTTTTATCTCTAAATCTCTTAAAATAACCAAAGCAATTTTCTTAGTATATATACATAAAGAAACTAGTGAACAGGGAAGTATCTTGCCTACTGTCAGATTTATTAAAGTATAATTGTATTATACTATAGAGGATATTTTTGGGGATTTTAAATTACATTATTTTAAAAACCATGTTCTTAAGAAACTGTGTTACATTATTTTTTCTAGAGAAGTATTAAGTAAGTGGTTTAAGTTGAAAGCTTAGAAAAACTGCCTTTAAATTTTTATAATATGAACCTTTTTATAATTGAAACTATATAGGATTGTTTACATTCAAATATTTTACAAATAATTAATTTACCTGACCAATAGAAGATTTATTGTTTTGAAATATAACATTGATGATTAATAGGAATAGGGGCACTATATCCTGCAGAAAGTAAGGAGTAAAAAATGATTGAAAAATTTGTGTATAACCTCCTTTATACCCTGGCATTCTTCAACAGGAGCGCCTTTTTTGGTTTGTAGCATCAACAGTGGTGGAATTGCTGAATCAACTGGAGGAAATATGTGGATGAGATATATAGAATGTTTGTCTTGGCTGGCTTCTAAAGAAATCTCAAAATTCTTCTAAACATGTATTCCATCACAGCCACATTTTTGTGAACGATATCCACATGTCTACTTTTGAGGTTTAGTAATTCCATGATTTTCCTCAACAGGAAGTGTTGGTTTTTAAAAATAATTTTTCTTTGTTGTTTAAATATTTCTTTAACTCTCATATCTGGGGACTGTGTTATCTTTTATTTTCCTTTTGGATTCTTTTTTTTTCCAGGATTTGTTCTGGTTTATTTGCTGTGGCTCCCAAAGAAGCCTCCTGGGTAGGCACAGGAAGACTTAGGTAGTTGGGCTTTCAGCTCTTTCTCACTAAAGGTAATTTTATGGAAGAAGTTTTTTTTTGAAAATAATAATAACCTTGCTTGATTACCTTAACCTTCTTTTTACATATAGGTATTCATTTGTTTAATAAAATTTCTCTTTTTCCAGATTTGAGGCTTCTTTCCATTCTTTAAAAAATATTTTTAGCTCTATTTCTGATGTCTGGGACCAATGTTTTCTATACATCTGCTTGCTTCTAGTCAACATATCTCCCATCACATGCAAAGATTACTATGCATATACAATGAAATAGATACTCCCTAAAACATACAATTTTATCCTGTGTCCAAAATGTTGTTCTTCATTTATAGGCATAAATTATTTTTATCCTGGATCATGAATATAATTCTTATCAAATTGACAAAGATCCAGATAATTTGTTCTGATTCAATATTCATAGTGAAGTATGCAAGAAAAATAATAATAACAACAGGCAGTATTCTAGGCATTTTGCGTGTAATAAGACAATTCTAAGAGGATTAGTATTCCTATTTTACAAATGATGAAACTGAGTTTCAGAGTTCTATTAATTTACCCAAGGTCACATAGTTTGCCGAGGACCAGCCTTGGCATTCAGAGGGACTACCGAAAGGTGATCGGCGTCGGTGAAAAAGTCACACAGACAAACACATACACAAGGTTGCTAGCTCTGGCTTCTTTTCATTTTTATTCTACTCTTTTTTCTTTATTCTACATTCTTCATTCTATCTTTTATTCTTATTCTATCTTATTCTTATTCTATCTCTTATTTTTATTCTATCTTATTCTTATTCTATCTTATTCTTATTCTATCTCTTATTCTTATTCTATCTTATTCTTATTCTTATTCTATTCTACTTTTTCTTCTTATCCCTTTGCCACATCTCAATTTTTATTTTTATACCTTTCCTCTGATCTCATGGTTTTCCTCTGACTTATTTTTTGATATGCATGTTTTTCTAAGTTTCCCTTACCCCAAGGTACACCATTGTTTTTTATAACTAAGGGCATAAGTTACACTATGTTCACCCATCATTTTCTCTGGGTTAGCAGAACATTAACCAGTTATTCCCCATTTATGCATCATGGTTTAAAATCACAGTCCTTTTTACATTTCTATGTTAGTACAAGGTACAGAATTAATAGACAATTGTCCTCTATAATACCCACAGCACCACTTCATGTCCACAATGTCAACCTACACTACAAAAGGGTCCTCACATGATGTAGGTTTCAAAAGAGCCCCAATTGTTTTTCTCCGCCAATATCTTCTGACATTTTTCCCACCAGGACCAATTAACTGCAAGGATTTCTTGGCTCTACATAAAAGCAAAATCTGTTAAAGCATTTCTTTTCTATTCCTCTTACTAGAGGTCCTTGTTGATCTATATTTATAAAATGCGAGCACAGCACAATGGTGATTTGAGGCCAAGCAATTTTTTTCTACAAATCCTAACAATTTTCTCAAAAGCAGTTTTGCTGTAACTTGATTATTATTTAGAATTTTTTTACTAAGAAAAGCTCAGAAAAGACAGAAGTGAGATAAAAAGCACGAACATAGATTTCCTGCTGGGGTTGATAGGGAAACCAACAGCTGGGGACTGCTTTGTAGTTCCTTATTGCCACGTGGCCTTTCTCTAGTGGCTTTGCAGCTAGACAGGCATGCTGGCAGTATGTTGGCTCCCAACAATAGTTAGTGGCAAAGCTGGGATTCCAACACAGGGACTGTGACTCCAGAGTCCACATTATTCTTCACTGGCCTGTGCCCTCTCTCCAGGGGTGTCTTGGGTCTTAAATAAGTACACAAGAAATGAGGACCTTGTAAACAGTATTTAGTCATTGTAATTATCAAATCTTACTTGCCACTGACTAGCAGTGGTAAGCTTGGAAATTATTGTCTGATTAGAAATATAGGAAAAATAAAAATAGAAAAACAGATTAAATTGGAGCTGCAGTGATAGTATAGATAGCTGGAATAGAAAAAAAATTTAGATTGCCTAATTCAATCTCTTTATTCTCCAATGAAAACACAGACCTGAAAATAAACTTAGAAAATGGCTGAAACCCATGACTTCTTGTATTGCATTTGAACATTTCCCTGCTGCCTTTTGGAATAGTCTTTGAAGATCTGTTTTAGCACTGTCAGTGCCTAAGAAGCATTGTAAATAAAATTGTCTTATTTTCCTCTTTCTGTCTTCATTGCCTATTGTCTTCCCCCTTACCACATAGAACATCCTGAGTATTTTGCAAAAATTACTAGCTATTCATATACTAGTTGATGATAGTTAAGACTCATTACAGTACAGTTCATATTACTTACTGAAAGTCTTGAAATGTACTACATAATTTTACAGTTATTTGGTACATTTCAAAGTCCAGCTTCTAGAAATTTAGTAAATTTATGAAAATTGAATGAAATTTGAAACATGAAAATCACTGAACCTCTGATAATGGAATATCATTGCATTGAGTGAGATGTCCAGAAAGGTACTAATTTTGGTGGTTCATGGACATATTGCAAAGGTACTCACCATGGATACTACCAACTCAAAGGACTGACTCTATGCCAATTTGTTTGTTCAGAGTTTACCTCCACAACAGTGAGTGAATTTTTTGACAGCAGGAAACTTTTCACTCTTCATCATTGCTGGCTACTGTGCCAAGAGCTGACATATTTAAATACAGCATTATGAAATGTATGGATGTCTTTGGGGCTTTTGACTACTTTTCTATATGGAAGGTCCACTAAGTCCTTGAGATGGAACCTCTTATTTGTAGGTCCAAGCAAGTCATCTGAGTGGAAATAGAATTATCAAAGGAAACTATATAGGGCTTTTTGGAAGATGAGCTCAATAAATATTTATGAAATGTTTCCTATGTAAAACATACAGTGAAGATTTGCTTAATTATATAATGAATATATTTGTACTCATGTTCAAAATTTCATTACAGATCCTGTTCTTCCAAGCTCTCTTCTCTGAAAGAGGGTTAATGGGGCACAGTAACATTGTAACTGAATTTGTCCTTCTGGGCCTTACTCAGAATCCTGAAGGGCAAAAAGCATTATTTGTCCTGTTTTTACTCATCTGCATCATGACTATGGTTGACAATCTGTTCATTGTGGTGACTGTTATTTCCAGCTCCTCAGTGGGCTTACCTATGTACTTCTTCCTTGCCTATATTTCACTCATGGATGCCACTTATTCCACAGCAATTACCTCCAAAGTGATTTCAGACTTACTGTGTGGCCCAGCTTATATGGGCTACCTTGTGTAGAATATTTATTTGGTGGTGCAGTGGTCTTCCTGCTGGTGGCAATGGACTATGCTCACTATGTGGCCATCTGTAAGCCATGGCATCACTTGACCATCATGAATAGAAAAATCTGGCCTGGGTTGGAGGTTTCATGCATTCTGTGGTTCAACTTCTTTTTGTGTACAGCCTCCCCTTCTGTGGCTCCAGTGTCATCAACCACTTCATCTATGACATGTACCCATTATTGGAACTTTCCTGTACTGACACACACTTTATAGGCTCACACTGGTTGTCAATGGTGGTTCAATCTGCATGGTCATCTTCATCCTTCCACTAATCTCCTATGGGGTCATCCTAAACTCCCTAAAATCTCAGTCAGAAAAGGAGCTACAAAGCCTTATCTACCTACCTGCAGTTCCCACATCAAGGTGATTGTCCTTTATGTTATCCCCTGTATTTTCATGTATGTTAGACCTGTTTCCAACTTCCCCATCAATAAGTCTGTGAGTGTTTTTTTTTTACCACTATCATTCTGATGTTGAATCCTTTAATATCACCTCAAAAATTCTGAGATGAAAAATTTTATGGGAAAACTTTGGTGTAAAAAATTACCTGTAGGTTGAATATGAATGTGTCACCCACACTGAGCATATTTGATGCTAATTCTAAACAGATAAATAGGCAGAAAATTCTCACAATGGGTGATTTAGTCAATTCAACGGATTCTGTGAGATTGCTTCTCTTGATTGATTCAAAGGCATCAAAAAAGTAGAATAAAGTATTCTTTGAGGTGAGCATCAATCTAATGAGAAATTCTGGTGGCTGAATAAAAGACATATGTCTATGTCCTTTTATGTAAAAATATAACTAAGCTCACAATATTACTTTATTTTTCTCAGTGTTTATTGAAATGTAGTTTAGGAGAAATTACTTACATCTTTTGAAAATATTAAAACAATTTATTTTTGGAAATTTAATATCATCCCAATTGAGGGAGCAATTTGGCTAATGACAAATTTCTGAGGTCAAGTATTTTTGTTTGTTTTATTTTGTAACTTTGGTCTATCAACCCAGCAGATTTCCTTAAGGGAATTATGCAATTTTTATGTAAGAATACTGTTCCTCAGCTCAGTGTCTATGCATGTACATTTCAGCATATGTGGTTGGAAAATGATACTGTGTTAGATGGGATGTGTTTGATGATGAAAACAGTCTCTAGGTCTTGATTAGGGGAGAAATAATAATATACTTTGGACTTGAGTAGCATACTAACCCATGTCATAAGCATATTTTTTATGTTTTTGCTGACGTTGTTATAAGCATTTTGGGCATCCTTAAAAGGATAGGGAGAACTTTCACTTGTGTCTCCATGATGCTGAAAATGTGAATACAAAAATGTGTTACTTTGTATAAGCAGTATGTTCCCTTAAATTTTCATTAAACTTAAATAGTTTTTACATCTAGAAATAGTAGTGTTTTTGGTTTTCAATTTTATTTAAAAACACCAAAATCTTTTTCTCAGTATCTTGGAACATCCCAAAACCATGAAGTTGAAAGAGTTGTTTTTCAGTGTAATATCATCTCTACATAGCAAAAGTTTACTTTTATAACTAAAGAAAAAAATTTAGAGCTATTTTATGTTTATATAATTACTTTTATTCATATTGAATAATATACACAATTTTTTCATACTTTTTTTAAAGATTTTTAAAAAAATTTATTATACATCCCCCTCCTTTTGCTTGTTCTGGCTGTGTTCATTTTTCTCTGTGTTCCTCTGTGTCTGCTTGTCTCCCCCTGCTGGGGAGAGCTGCCAGTCAGCTCACTGGCTCAGTGGGCTGCCTGCTCGTGAGTGCTTACCCTTGCTTGCGGGGGCTTGCCTTTGCCCGCTGGGGCTTGCCTTTTTGCCTGCCCGTGGGGGCTTGCCTTTGCCCACGGCAGTGTGCCCCGCCTGCGGTGGCATGCCCCATCCATGGTGGCTTGCCTTCTCGAGGTGGTCTGCCCATTCAAACCCAGGGCCTCCCATGTGGTAAACTGGCACCCTACCAACTGGGCTATACAGCCGGCCCCTATTCATACATTTTTGTAGCCTCTTACCTAGAATATTATCAATATCTCTAAAACTTCCGGTGTGCATCTTCAGATGCCATTCCTCTACCTGTCCTCAGAAGTAATTCCTATCCTGAATTTTTTGTGAATCAAAAATTAAAATTAATTTGCATATGCTTATGTCACTAAAGCATATTGTTTAAATGTTCTTATTCCTTGTCTTTATTAAAATTATATTTTGTAACACTTGGTTTTCTGCATCTTATTTTTATCACACTGTGTTAACTTTTTATGATTTGATCATATGACCACATGTCACTCTAACACCATCATTTCCACTGCTCTATATTATTCTGTTATGAATATATTGCAGGCTATGTATCTATTCTACATCAGTGGTCAAGGGGATAATTTTAATCTTTGATATTACATTACAACTTCTTTGGAAACCCTGAAAAAATTATTTTGTTTTAAGTAGGGTCCTTACACGTTCACTTTTACAGATGATTACAATTTTCCCCTAAAGTTGTTTTATCAGTTACAATACTAAAAGCAGCATGTAACTGTTCTGTTACTCTATATCCTTACCAAAACTTCTTGTCAAATTTTTTATATTTTTCTAATCTGGTGGACATAAAATGTAATTTCATTGTGGTTTTATTTTGCATTCTTTATTGCTATTGAAGTTGATCATGTTTTTATGTTTAATGGACATTAATTATTTTCCCACTTCTATGAAATGTGTTTTCATGTCTTGCCAATTTTTCTGATGGGTTGATTTTTTCTATTATTTTTAATTGTTTGATATTTTTAGGTATCCTTGTAATAATTCCTTTTTGTTTATATGAATTGTAAAAATCTTTTCCATGTTTTCCTATTTACATTTTGTAATTTTATTTAATGATTAAGAACTTTTTAATGTCATCAGATTTCTCAGTCTTTATGTATATGGTTAACCTATTGTTTGTCTTAAATAAGAACTCTTTTTTGTAATCTAGGTCCAGTAAAATAATCTATATAATCTTCTGAAGATTTCAAATTATTTCTTGTTTTCATTTTCAATTTTAATTCATTGATCATTGATTTTTGTGTATACTGTTAGGTTAACATCTTATTTCATTTTTCCCAATATAAACAACTAGTTGTTTAAGAACTATTTATTGAATAATCCATTCTTTCCCTATGTCATATATGGAGTTTTCATTTATGTCTGAGTCTTTTTCTACTGTATCTCTTTTGGTCAGCTAATCAACTGTTCTAACCCTATGTTCATTTCTAGAACAATATTTATAATAAGTTTTTCATATCTAAAGACAGTTACACCCCAACATTATTCTTCTGTTAAAGAGATTTAGTAATCTTGAGACTCTGCTTCTCCATATGCACTTTATGAACTTTTATTTGTTACATATCCCCCACTTTCTGCTTGTTCTTGCTGTGTTCATTTTTGCATTCTTCTGTTTGCTTTGTCTCCTCCCATTGCAGCGATGTCCCGAGTCAGCTCACTGTTCAGGCAGCTTGCCCCACTTACAGGTGGCTCTGCTCTGCTCGTGGGCAGCTCTGCTCTGTTCATGGGTGGCTCTGCTCTGTTGGCAGGTGACTTGCTCTGCCTGTAGTGGCTTTCTGCCCTGCCTGTGGTGGCTTTTTGCCTGGCCCATGGTGGCTCTGCCCTGCCCACTGTGGCTCTGCCCTGCCCACAGTGGCTTGCCCTCTCAAGGTGGTCTGCCCACTCAGAGAGACCCCAGGAACCAAACCCAGGGCCTCCCATGTGGTGAACCAGCACCCTATCCACTGGGCTACAATGAGCCCCCCATATGCATTTTAGATTCAGCTTGTCATATTAAAAATAAAAGGTGTTGGGATTTCTATTGGAATTGCACTGATGCTATCCATATATTTGTTAAGAATTGGCATCTTAATTGTATTTCATCTTCCTACCCATGAATATAACATATCTCTTGATTCATTTAATTCTCTTAAGTTTTGAAGAGCTCAAAAAATGTTTTTCCTATTTTTAATAGATTTCTTCCTAGATATTTTAATTTTAATTTTTGTTGTGCTTAAACACAGCTTTAATGAACTTAGATTTTATCAATATTTGTAACCTTTGTCATATGGAAAAAATTATATCTTATTTTGAATCAACAATTTGTATTTATATTCTAAATAGTGAATATTTTGCCATTTGTACTTTTAGAAATTGGTTTTCCATATACTTTACCTAATTTCACTGGCATGTTAAAAATATTTATATTGATTTTAAAGAGATTTTATATATTATTATGTAAAGGAAAACTTTTTCTTTGATAGTATTTTGTAGTGTAGAGGGGTATACTTTTTATTTCAATGTTGCTTCAATCTTTTATGATGATGGGCAGATTAACCTTGTAAGTACATGCTAATTCTATGATCTCTCATTTGAGAGATGAAAGACAAGAAGACTTTTTCACAGATGATCATTTATATTCCTTAAAGTTATTTGGATAGTTTCAAATCCCATTCAAGCTTTCTTTGGCACTTGCTATCACAAAGATTATCATAGCCAGTACTATAAAAGTCAAATGGTCTCAACAATCTAAATTTTGATACATGGCCTCAGACAGTTTTCTTGAGCTGTTTTTCTATCATGACATGTTGCCTAGTGATCACACCCTCTGGAGAAAATTCTAGAAGTGATCTTTCCCATTCCATAGGTGTATTGTGAGATTAAATTTGAATTATTGAAAGAAATACATTTTACCCTATGCATATAATTCAATAAGTGAAATTATTTTCATCATTATCACATTTATTTACTCCATAATCAGAGCAATAAATAACTGCCTTGAGGAAATACTGAACATTTCCTCTGGTGTGAGGTTCCATTATTATACTAGGGTTTATAACAGTCCTGCCTGCATACCTGAATATAATATCTAAAATTATGATCAACATAAAGGATGGCTTGGTAAAGAAACATAATATTATGGTGAAAACTTAAAAAATCAGATAGTTACCTATGTAAATGTCTACTTTTTACAATACTAAATATCAAGAAACTCCATACTAGGCTTAATTATTATCAAATGTCCAAAAGCATAGTGCCATTTAATAAATTTGTAAGTGTTTGACTCAGTTTGTTCTTTTGTTATTCTGATTTGTCTTCAGGTAGACTTAAGGGTGAATTTGAAAGTTAAAGATGAAATGCTTTAAAAGTTCTCCTCCTCTGATGCCCAGTTAAGTAACATGGGATAATTGGATGGTTGGAAAGTTCTACTAATAATGGTGAAATACTTCTGAGGTCTCATTAGTCAAAGCTAAGAAACTTCATTTAAAACATGATATGTGGTAACATGTTTAAGACTCAAGAGAAAGGTATTACCCACAGGTGCCATTTATAAATCAATAAAGAGACTTATTGTAGCTGAGTTAGTTAACATTTAAAATCTTACAATTTTACTTCTTTCTCTGTTAACTAATACCTGCCTGGGGCCTTGGCATGGAACTGTGTCAAACAAGTTCATAGGTGAGAATTTTATTTCCAGGAAGGCATATGATTATAGATAAATTTTAGATTTAAATGGATCTTAAAAATAATATATTTATACCCTAACTCACTGTGGCCCCAACAATTTAAATACCTTCAGCATGCAAGCATCAAGGAAAAGAGAATCACCCAGTTTACAAGTAGTATTTTGGGATCTTTATCCTTTTTTTCCCTAATGATATGTATTTAACTTACAATCATATTATGTACTCAAATTTGCATGCACATTTTCCTACTTAGTATTACAATATAAGAATTTCCTACAATATTACACAATATTTAAAAACTTTTCTTTTAAAATCTACACACTTTTGGAAGCGATGCATTCTATTTTTATGTAACCATTTTTCTAACATTGGACAGCCCATACATTTTCTAAATTTTCACAACTAACAAGTTTGTTGAAAATATTTGTCAATAATGATTTTCTTTTTTAAAAAATATTTTCCTTTATTGTCTATTACTAGACTGAATATTACTGATTCATTGAAAAAAAAGAAAGTTATTTCTATTTTTTCATAGATATTTCTAAATCACATAGTGACTCCAGATCTCCTTACACATAAAGCCCCATAGTTTCTCAGTAGATTTTTAATAAGATGGTTCCCTATAAAATATGTTTTATAGGTGATAAATGCAAGGTGTTTTAAGATATGGAAACAGCATCATGTAAGATGTGGAAATGAATAATTGAAGCAGTTACTTAAGTGAAAGGGGCCAAAAATGCACTCCCCAATTATGGTGACTACCTCATTTCTATACTACGGAATTCAGACAAGAACCTTTCTATAGTTAACTATCTTACTTTTTCTCTTGTAAGTGATTCAGGCCTCAGGATGGTGTTAGTCCTTGAATGGCTCACCTCATGCCTCCCTACAAAGTGACTGAATTTATTCTCTTGGGACTCACACAGAATCCACACTTGCAGAAGATACTCTTCATTGTCTTTTAGTTCATTTTACTATTTACTGTGCTGGCCATTCTGCTCATTGTCCTCACCATCTCTCTCAGCCCCATACCTTCTGCTCCTATGTACTTCTTTCTTACCTACTTGTCTTTCATAGATGCCTCCT
>PVKH010004222.1:6678-23802 GCA_004027955.1 Chaetophractus vellerosus
GATATGTAACACACACACACATACAAAGTAAGTGGCTATCATATAAACTCCCCTGATCTGATAGATGGCCTTTCTGAGAAATTTCTTCCTTATTTGAATTTGCAACAGCTTCCAAGTCCCCCTTCAGCCTCATATTTGTATATAGACTTGCTCTGGATCATGTGACCATATTTTGGGAAAGCCAAGTTTAGAAAACATTGAGTTTATGCAGTTAGCTCTTGCACAGAACCCCCACTCTCTGCCTCCATGTGACATGCGTTAGGATGTTTTCAGTCAGGCCAACCTTGGAGTCACACTGACAAGACTTGAATTCAAATCCTGGTTCTGCCACCTTGAGTAAGTTAGCTTCTTTGGTATGCGTCTCATGATTTTTGTGCAAATTAAATAACAATACATGCTTATTAAATTGAAATTGATATTATTTCCAAAACTGAAGTTTTTATGTTCATCTTCAACCCTCACTGGGTCTTTCCTTGTTTCATAAGCACCTTCCACTCCCTTTTAGTTTCCCATTTTGTCAAGTACACACATCTCAGACTTGTGCTGAGGAGTTAGGGGGTTAAACTACAAGATCAAAGATTCAGAGGCTCAAGTGGGCAGTAAATGCCCTTAAGTGATCAGCTCTCTTTGTGTTTGCCTTTCTCGCTAGGTTCTCCAGATCCCACCATTTACGTTGAACCCATCACTGAGGAACGGGCTGCAAGAACCCTGTACCGCATTGAACTTTTACGAAAGGTCCGAGAACAAGTGCTGAAATGTCCTCAGCTGCCTGAGCGCCTCCAGCTCTGCAGACCCAGCCTCTACCTCCCAGTCTGGTGGGAGTGTGGGAAGCATGACCGAGACCTGCTTATTGGCACTGCCAAACATGGGCTGAACCGCACTGACTATTACATCATGAATGACCCCCAGCTGTCCTTCCTGGATGCCTACAGAAACTATGCCCAGCATAAAAGAACTGATACTCAGGCACCAGAAAGTCTCTGTTGCCTTTACCAGACCAACTCCAAATTATATGAATCTCTTGCATATACTCAAATGAGTAGGACTTCAGAGTCTCTTGAGAATGAACCTGAAAATCTAATGAAAATAGAAAGCAGAGATGATCATCTTAGTCACCCTGGGGGCAGCTTATCTGACATGGTTTGTGAAAACTTTATTTCTAAAGTTCAGGATGTCATTTCCATCAACCATGATGACAGTCTGTTGCCTGAGTCCTTGGAGAACATGATGTATGGTAAGAAGGTACTCAGCCAAGATCCAGGTCCTTTTCAGGACAGCCCAAGCAGTACCAATACAGAATCCAGAAAAGATGCAGATGGGAGCTGCCAGTCTGTTGGCCAAGAGGCAGAAATAGCTTCAGTCCCCTCTTTTATGAGTAATTTAGAAGCAGGAATAGCTCAAATGAACAATAAGGATGGAAACCATTTGATGATGTCCCTTTCAAAGGAAGGGGAACTCTGCTGCAGTGAGGCAGAGCAGAAACCTGAAAGCGTTAAGCTTCTAGAAGCCCAGTGCATAGCTTCCCCTTCCTTGGATCAAGAAAATGAAAGTGGGTTTGTAAATATGTATAATCTTGGTGTCTGTGATTCCAGAAGAAACCTATCATCAAATCAGCAATTAATTGATTTACTAGAAAACAGAAGTTTAGAAAATAAATTGATTTTGAGTCCAAACCACAGCGATGATGATGAGGAAGAGGAGGAAAATGAGGAGGAAAACTTAGACATGGGAGTGGGCATGAGGGAAAGACCCAAAATTTTGCATCTAGCTGAGCCCACTAGTAATATCCCAAGGGAAGAGAGTCACGGTTTGCATATGAATGAGTCCAAGAAAGGAAGCCTGGAGATAGTAAACCAGAATCCTGGGCCACAGAGGGCCTTTCCTCAAGCAACCTGTCAGTGTCACTGTAGACACATGGAGAGGTGGAAGCACAACATCGAAAATGATGACTTTGAAGTGGAGAAATCCAAGTGTTATAACCCAGACCTGTACAAAAGCAAAACTAATAATATCACAATGGAGGGCGAGCCTACTGCTATTCCATCAGAGCCATTTAAAGTAAAGCATGAACTTTTAAAAGAACCCTGGAAAGAAAGTACAGAAGAGAAAAAAGATTTCCCTATGTATCCTCTCGAAAGAAATGAACTCAAGTCTGAAAACATGGATTTTGAGAACAAAGATGATTATGATAGAGATGGAAACTGCCATGGTCAAGGTACAGGATGTGGGGTCTTGTGATATTTTGGGTAGGCTAGTTCTTACACAGTGGGATGGGGCAGGGAGGAGAAATGTTTTATGACTTCTGAAATGTACCTACCTATACCTATATTTAAAACCAAAAGTCACAGGCACAGCCCGTGGTCTGAAAATTAGAATAGCTTAACTGTGGTCATTTGAAGATAATTGTAGACAGTCATAGTATCTTTGCTCCATCAGCTATGAGATTTGGGCAGGGGCCCGTCTGCTAGGTATGGTGTCAAGGGCAAGTAATTTGTTTTTCCATTAGATAAAGGGCTTTAAAACTGGTTAAAGTAAAACAGCCTTGGAACTCAGGAACTTGCAATTTAATATAGGTACAGTTAATTTTTCAGGAACTCAACAAAAATACAAATGTTTGATCTTTGTTAAGGTTGGTAAAGGTGGTGCCATTTGTTCGTATCATTTTCAGAAAACCTGTGATTTAGATTCGTTTTAGTGATTCAGCAGAAATAAAATAGCAAAGTTACAAGTAACTCAACAAAACTACAGATAGATTTTGATCTTTTTAAGTAGATAAAAGCCTTAGATAAGGGTTCAAATTACAAGGAGTTTTTTAAATGTTGGGAAAAGAAGCTAGGTGACCTCGGATACCCCCCCCCCCCCAAGATTTATTTATCACCCCCACCCGTTGTTTTGCGCTCGCTGTCTGCTTTGTGTGTTCTTCTGTGTCTACTTGTCTTCTCTTTAGACTGGACTGGGAACCAATCCCAGGAACTTCTGGAGTGGAGAGAGGCTGCTCAATCTCTTGCGCCACCTCAGCTGCCTGGTCTGCTGCATCTCTTATTATCTCTCTTTTGTGTCTCTTTTTGTTGCGTCGTCTTGCTGCGCCACCTCTCCGCGCGGGCCAGCACTCCACTGAGCTCTTTGCGCAGGCCAGCTTGCTTTTTCACCAAGAGGCCTGGGGCATCGAACCCTTGACCTTGATAATGGTAGGTGGGAGCCCAATCGTTTGAGCCACATCCGCTTCCCGATCTCAGATTCTTAATGCTTTTCTGGGATATAAATACAATGTTAGAGATCTGAGCAACAACAACAAAAATGTTTTTTATTTCTTTAGACCTAAGAGGACATATTATGGTGAACAAAAATAGTTGCAGTTTTCCTTGTCATTGTCAGAAAGAACAAGCCTGTTCCTGCCTGGGTCCCTGGCATGGTGTTCAGTGATTGAGACTTGCATGACCTCTCCCTTCTAGGACAGTGATTTTCTATTAAAGAGGGAAAGAAAGAGGGGAATAAAGTCAAGCTCTCTTGAATTATCTAGCTTCTTTTTATTTTCAGACCCTCCCACCTTTGGTTTTAGTTGTTATGGTTAATGGCTATCTTCAGAAGTGTTCTGACACAGATAAAATTTACACACTAGCCAGGAGAAAAGGACCAAGAAGTGGAACTGAAAGTAGCTTAACCAATTTGTAGTCCAAGGCGACCCAGGAGGAGCCAGTTGCTCCCAGGCCACAGAGAATCACTGCCTTGTGTTCTGAATTATAAAACCCACATTGCTTTTGGAGCCCTGTGGCAGGGCAAAGTCACCAAATAATCAGTCTTTAGAAACCAAGACAAAGGGATACTGGGTAAAGAGTATCCCAAGAGGAGAAATGTTCCCAAACTGCTGTCCTTTGGTGGCAGTGGCAGACTTGCTCAGTTAGGTAGGAGACAGCAGTCAACTTGCTAATTTGCACTGATGCTTTTAAAAGTGCTTTTGCAGACCTCAGAAGGGTTCTTCCACACACCTGAGGTGTGGGGGAGAGAGGCCAGGCAGTTTTGAAGACTTTAAATCTACAGTCTTGAAGGTGCAGTAATTGGTACAGTTATCAGGGCCAACCCTCAAATCTGGCTCGTAATCCAGGTTTTCACTCCCACATGAATTTACTTTTTCTTAAAACTTAAACCCAGCTCTTCTATTGAAAACCTTTCAGTGATACTCTCCATTGGAGCCAGAATGAAATCCAAATCTTCCATCCTGGCCTCTGGGATCCAGCATCATGAGAGTACTCCACCCTCCAGCCTCCTTGTCCTGTCCCCTGGCCATCACTGTGTTCCTCAGCGTGAACCACCCCAGCATTGCCTCCTCGTCATCTGGGGCTTCCCTCCTTCGGGAGGCCTCTCTACCACCCTGCTTGAGTAGCTCCTTCCCTATTATTCCCTATCTCAGCACCCTGTTTCTCTCCTCTTCTAGCACTTCTAGTTTATAGTTTCAGTTATTTGCGTGTCATTCCTGCTTTACTGTCTTCCCCATGAGATTGTAAGAAACTTGAGGGCAAGTTCATCTATGAATCTGCAGGGCCTGACAGGACCCTGCTTATGGTGAGAGGTCTCTGCATCTCCCATGAGGCTTGTTGCACAGTCAAAAGGGAAATCTGCACATTTTGGAGGAGAGGAGAGACATTCCATGTCATTTCACCAAGAAAAGAGGTCCACAAGTTTTGCTGCTTTGGGCATTTTTCTCCCCTCTGCTCATTTCCCTGGCATCACTGGTGAGTGGATATTTGAGGATCCCTTTCACATTGATAATAAATTTGCAACACTACTGAAGCTTTGAATGAGTTTCATTTCCATTTCTTTCATTCAGAAAAGTAATTTTAAGTGTTCTGAGTTTCTTTGCACTGTTCTCTGCCTGAATCAGATCTGTTTCACCTTTGGTCTTTTTAAGTTTCATTGCTTTTCATCCACCATCATTGATATTAGCCTGTTGCTGTGTTACATTTCATAAACTGCCCCTTCAGAAAACGTTGCCTCTTCTTGAACCTTATTTACCAAAGTATTACAATGTTCCATTTCTTTCTGGCCACTATATATACCACATGTGAAAAGCTTCTTTAAGGTGATTTATCTCCTCTCTTTCCTTCCTATTTTCCTTTTTGCAGGGAGGGATGTCTTTTGTTATGCAAACTTTATCAGATGACTTGCGTTGGTACTTGTAGAGCAGGAATTGCCTTTGTGGCTTAGCTGATATGGTTCTTCTGGAAATAAAAAGTATGGTAAATAATATTAAATTTAAGGTAAATAAGCCCAGAAAGGGATCATTTAAAAAAAACAGATAAGTTGGATGTCCTCATGTCTGAGATCACTACTGTAACTCAAGTGTCTAATTTCTTTTTTAAGGTTTCTGTTCAGATTATCCAGGAAAATACTCTGAAGAGGAGAGTAAAAGCTCTACGTCAGGCATCACAGCAGATATTGGGGATGATCTACAGGAGGCCCGAGCTCCCACCATTGCTCAACTGCTCCAGGAAAAAACCCTCTATTCCTTTTCTGAGTGGCCAAAGGTATCTCCCAGACCTTGTGTTGTCTACCCACAGCATTCTCAGCTTTGAATCCTTTATTTAAACCAATTGGTGTATTTCTAAGTGACATAGTTAGAGAATCATTGTATATCTTCAAAAAGGTATCTGTTAGTAACTTTTGAACATTAGAGATTATGCACTTGACTAATTAGACCAGAGGACAAAAGTATAAATTATTCTCATTTACAGTACTGTGGGTTTACTTTTCATTATCCAGATTGCCCAGTGACATTTTATTTTAAGTCTTGTAAAGTGAGTACATTTGAGAGTACATTTTTCTTCTCAACTCCTGATAAGAAAACTTGACCCTTTATTTCAGGGACTTTGTGAATTTGGGCCACTTGGTACTTATTTCTCAGAGCTATTGTCCTTTTTTATAGGATCGCGTGATAATTAACCGCCTAGATAATATCTGCCATGTAGTGTTAAAGGGGAAGTGGCCCTCCAGCCAGCAGTATGAGCCCTCGGGCATGCTGCCCACCCCCATATTAAGCAGCAGTGCTGCTTCTCGAAACAGCCTCTTGGAGCCAGAGGCATCAGAACACAGCTTCAGCAATGGCGCGGCATTGGTGGCCCAGATCCAGAAGGTGAGATGTAAGAATGATGTTGACTACAAGACAAAGAATGCTGGGCACTTTCCCCTTCTTAATTGAGTTATTCATTTAATGAATATTTACTGCATGGATAGGAGTCTTTTTGTGAAGCTGTTAGTGTTAATTGAGGAATTTGGACTTTATTCCATAGACAGTAGAGAGCTATTAAAAGTTTTGGAGATGGGAAATGCTGAAAGCAGGGTTTACTCACCTCAACTGGAGTGTTATGCAAGCTGGCATGGAAGGTGAGGGTCAGGAGAGAGGAGTGCCTTAGAGGTGGGGAAGCAAAGAGACAAATTGTAGAAGAGAAAGATTTCTAAGAAGACTCCAGGATAGTGGCAGAGTAGATGCAAAGAAAGTGGCAAAAAAAATTGGCAAGGATGGCTTGATGGGATTTGATAACTAGTAAATATGTAAGGAAAGGGAGGCATGAATGGATCAGTGTGCTTAACCCTTGAATGACTCCACAAATGATGGCAACCAAGAAATTAGGGAAATTGAGGCAAACGTGAGAACATTTCTGTTTGTCTGAGGTAGGTTCCATACTGGTTCTCACACTCACCTGCACATTGGAATCAGCTGGAGACTTTTAAAAGTTACTAATGCCTGAGTCCCACCCCCAGAGATTCTGATATAATTGGTCTGAGATATGGCCTGGGCATCCAGGTATTGTTTGCCTTTTTTTTCTTTTCTTAACTCACCAAGTGATTCGATGTGCAAATGAGGTTGGAATCCTGAGTTATAACCTTGCCATGTAGTTCATGGGCTAATAGCTTTAGCATCATCTAGGAACCTGTTAGAAATAGGAAATCTCAGATTCTACCTCAGACCCATTGAAACAGAATCTGCCTTTTAGCAAGATATCCAGATGATTTGGTTCTAAAGTTTGAGAAGCCCTGAGTTAGAAGAACTTCCAAGAAGATGATTAGAAATAATACTAGTCCCAAGGAAATCAGGCCTGGAGAAAGCTGAGATTCCGTCACAAAGTGGAATTGAAACTTCTCTGTTGCCACATGTGTGTGTTCACAGGAAAGCTTCTTGGCTCCAGTATTCACAAAGGATGAACAAAAGCACAGGCGTCCCTATGAGTTTGAGGTGGAGAGAGATGCAAAGGCTCGGAGCCTGGAGCAGTTCCCTGCCAGCCATGGGCACCCCCCCATTGTCCTCAACGGCTGGCATGGAGAGTCAGCTATAGACCTCTCCTGCACATCAGAAGGGTCCCCAGGAACCACATCCCCTTTCCCAGTGAGCGCCAGCACCCCTAAGATTGGGGCAATTGGTTCACTTCAAGGAGCCCTTGGCATGGATTTGTCTGGGATTCTACAAGCTGGCCTAATCCATCCAGTGACCGGACAGATTGTCAACGGAAGCCTAAGAAGAGACGATGCTGCTACAAGAAGGCGGAGAGGGAGACGGAAACATGTTGAAGGAGGGATGGACTTCATCTTTTTGAAGGAGCCATCACTTCAGGCAGGAATCTTGGTGAGTATACAAGGCTGTTAAATAAAACCATTCACCTTTATATAGTGAGAAACAAGCCCTTCTTTTTCAAAAACAAAATATTTTGATTTACAATCTTTTATACTTATATATTTTCACGCTCATTAAAAGTTGTCTTCAGTCTTTTTTAGACACAGACAGATATTAATTCATTAATGGCTCTTAGTGTACATATAACCTGGAGAAATGAGCCAAGGAGGCCTTACCATTCCTAATAGAAACAACCCAAATCCTCCAGTATTTCTGAAGAGTCACTGGTGATTGAACAAGGCAAGGTTGAGCTTGGGGCAGCATTTCTCCAGGTTAGTGGGGCTTTTCCAGGAGCTGGAGTCTGAGAGAAGGAACAGGAGTCAGGAATACCTAAATGTTGACTTACTGGGTGATCTTGGGTTGGACACTGAGCCTCCCTTCCCTCCTCTGTAAAGTGGGGGCAGGAGCATCTACCACAGAAGTTGCAGTGAAGATCAACTGAGATCTTAAACAGCACATTCTAAACTCCAAGGAAATCATTATAAACAACAGAAAAAGTTGGAAATTGTATACCTTGTGAGGAAGGATCCCCTTTAGACTTTGCTTAATGTGTTAATGATCACTCAACTATCTTTGTATTTTGGTTTTCCCACATTTATTGGATTTAGAGGTACAGAACAGGAATCTTATTTCATGTGTTCTTGTTTTAAAAGAAATAGCCATTATTTATTGAGTACTTCCATGTGTCAGTCACTGTGTTCCAGGTTTTTTATATGCTTGTCTTATTGATTCTTATAACAACCCCGTAATGATAAGCTGGTATTCTTATTCCCATTTTATAGATGAAGAAACTGAGGCTTACAGGCATTAAATAATTTGCCTGGGATTATCTAGCTAATAAATGACAGAGCAGGGAATCAGACCAAAGGCTTTGTGTGTCTAGAGCCTGAGAGCTTTACTCCTAAGCAGTGTTGTTTAAAATATGTCTTCCTCTTAGACTCTATATAATTGGTAAAGCTTAAGTGGCAATTTGTCCAATCCTGCAAACTTTTAAGAAGGTTGGTTAGTGTTTTAGAAATGTAAAACCATAGTTTCTCTGGTTTCTCTGTAATGATCATAGAATTCCAATGGAATGACTCTTAAAAAAAAAGTTTTTCCTTGGCCTCAGAAAGTATTTTTTTTAATGTATTATGGAAACATTTATTTAGCACTGATGTGTACTTTATTGTTAGACCTCATTATAGGCATTGGGAATACAGAGAAGAGTAAGTCAGCATTCAAACTCGAGAGGCGGAAATAGACAAGTAAATAAATTATAGTGCAACATTTTTTATTGTGTGGAAGAGCTGTGAGCACAGTGCTGTGGCAGAAGAGAAACTGGAACAGCCATTGTTGCCTGGGGCAGTCCAGTGATGGTGACAAAGGAGGTAACAGTGACTCTGAGCAGATAGGATAGAATAAAAGCTTACCAGGTAGACAGGATGCCTGACTGTGCAAGCATTTATGTGTGGGTCAGTAGTGCCAGTAGGCTTTTATTTAAGCACTGCAGCAGAGTGATGGTAGAGTAGAAATAAATGGAAACTTTCAAAAAACACTTTATCAGATTTGATTTCCTTTTAGAAACTAGTTTTCATTCTGTAGTGATTGACTACACATACTTGTTTTCCCTTTATCCAGGAAGTTCATGAAGACCCAGGGCAGGCTCCCCTGAGCACCACCACACACTCTGAAGGGCCAGTGCCTGCTACCTCAGCACCCGAGACATGCACAGCAGCCAGCAGCCAGGCTGAGAAAGCCATTCCCAGCAAGAGTTTGCTCGACTGGTTGAGGCAGCAGTCTGACTACTCCTTAGAAGTTCCTGGCTTTGGGACAGTAAGTGTTGATTGGTGCTGCCTGAGAACACTGTTTACTTCCTACTGACTTGGTGCAGTTTTTGATAAGGAGCATGCTAAGAGAGACTGGGAAATTGGAACTGTTTGAGAGAAATCTGGGTTGAATATCATTTTAAATTTAAAAAAAAAAAAAAAAAGTTTAAATTTTGCTTAAATTCTCCAGTAACAGAAATTTCAGCTCATGCCAGAACACCATGCTGAGAAGTAGACATACAAAATCTTAGGAGAACAGAACTGGCCTAAATTCAGTCCCACTTTACCCCCAAAATTACCAGACAACATTAGCTCACAGAGAAATTTTTAGGTTGCATAAACTCTACCACTTCATAAAATTTTTCCTTCATAATCTTTTCAAGTTAATAACATTTTCACCTTTTGGGGAGGTCTCTTAGGTTTCCAGTTACTACTTTGAGGACTTTTCCTTCAACTTAATGCCTTTGCCCCAAGTCCTTCACATTAGAAATATTTAGGAGAGGGCTTCTGAGCATGGACCTGGAAGATACTCTCATGTCTTTTCTTAGTTTTTCTTTTCTCACCTGCTCATCTACCCCACCACTGTCTTTGTCCTGTCTGCACCTAACTAATCAAGTGCATAGGTATAAAGAGTGCACCAGAAGAGGAGTGGCAATACAGTCACGGATGTACACCTTCCAAAGCCAGACAGAACTGGCCAGGTAGGTAGTAGTGGAGAAAGTATCAGAGAAAGTGACTGGGAGGAAAAAGCTAGTGATAAAGCAGGGCCCCGGTGGGTCAGCTCAGGTGTGCTAGCCTGGGCAGAAAGGCCCATGTAAACTGGGTGACCTGAGCCCACTGGCCACCTCTTTTCCAGCTTGCTGCAGAAAGGAGAGAAAGCCTCCTGTATCTGACCTAATCTGACTGGGTTCCAACACAGAGAGCCATTAATGAGAAAAAAGCAAAAACAGCTGAAAAAATACCACTTTTGTCAGAAGAATCTGTGACAGAATATTTTGTAATATCCGTTTCCATTTGCCTCCTAGAATTTTTCAGACAAACCAAAGCAGAGGAGGCCACGCTGTAAGGAACCTGGAAAATTAGATACCAACTCTCTGAGCGGGGAAGAGAGGGTTCCTGCTATCACCAAGGAGCCAGGACCCAGGGTAAGGAACAGGGTGTGAGCGTGGAGCGCCCTGCATTCCTTACGAAGGGTAGTGTTCCAGGAGAGCCAGCCTCCACGGGAAGTTTCAGCTGGGAATCGGTGATGGGGCCCCATTTTCCAGGAGATCAAGAGGCCAGCACAGGAAGTTGATAAATAGTGAGCAGTGGTGCTGGAACATTTCTGAGCAGCATTGTGACTTCCCCCAGCCATTTGTTTTCAACCCTTACCCCCAAAACTGTTTGTACTTAAGCCACTCCCAAAGCTCAATCCCCCCCCCCCCCCCAATTTGTGGAGAGTTACACGGAAAAAGAAGTCATCAGGAATCTGTTTCCAGTGTTTAACAAACTTCATTGTTAGATATTTTCATTTTTTAATCTTAACTTTTCTGGCTACTACTTAAGACATTTCCTCCTAGACCATCCTTACTGGCAATTACAAACAGCTGACTTCAAGCATGCCCCTTTTCCTATTATAGAATCATAAAACTGGAAAGGACTTCAAAGACATCTGCAAAATACTTCTAGTATAACAAACCTGAGTTAATTATAGTTTACAGATGAGTACAAATTTGGAATAGAAATTTCATAACCTCTAGGGGGCGATGATAACATTTCAACTTGAAACTTTTGAGCTTGAGAAAACTACAGAAATGTGGTTTTTAACCTCCTAAAAGTGCATTCTCCCCAAATAGGGAGCTTATTATGAAGATGATCTTGGGGTCGTTTACTCTTCCCAGGTTGTTCCTTAAACTCATAAGCTTTCCTGAATGCCTTTTCTTCCATACTCTGCCAGCTCCATCTTTCCTTATGTATTAATTCCTTTCTTAATGGGATTGCCTGAATGTGATTTCTTTTTTTAGCTCCAAAAGACCAACTGCCCTAGTCATTTCCTCCTCCTTATACAGAAAGAAGTTGTTATATAATGTTCTCAAGAAACTTGTTACTTATTTTGTCACCTGGAGGATGATTATTTTTCTAGAAGCTCTGCACACAGGTAACTGCTCTCTCTCGTTTCCATCCACTGTCACAGCCACTCTGGGAGGGAAACCTGTCCCCAGGGTGGGCTGCTGACTAGAAAGTGTATCACATTGGAAAAGCTGCCCTTTCTCCCCACCCCCACCCTACCCCCGTATTGTTTTCAGAAAATGTCCTTACCATCCCTTTTTTTATTGTGTGCTGCACAAGTTGATTCATCTTCAGTTTTTTCCCATCTGTCTTTCCTACAACTCTTCATCCTGCTGCTCCACATTCTCCTTTTGTCTTAGTGCACAATATCTCAGTTAAGTTGGCTCAGCTGAGTAAAGACCTCCAGTTCTTGCTTTGTTGTAGTTTCTGAGCTGTTGGATTATGACGTGTCAGAAAAATCCCCTGGTTTTCCCCTTGGCTTTCCAATTTCTTTTTACATGTCTAACAATTTCCCTCACATTCTCTGGAAATTTATGTTCATCAGTCCCCTGCAGATGCTGTGACCACTTGCTAGAAAACCTCTTTCTAAGCCATTCTTGCAAGCCAGCCTCTTACCAGTGATGTACTTTTCCCTGCTTTGTTAAGTAAACACAATCCCTGCCTCAGAGGCCCTTTTCCTGCAGTAAGGCTAGAAGAGGAAGCACTTGCCCACCTTGTCCACAGAGCTGCTCGGCCTTCTCGATGGTGGGAAAGCCACTCTGGCCCTGGCAGCAATGCTCTGTTTAGTCCCAAGAGTGCGGTTCCCCTCAACTTGGTGTCCACACAACCGCTCATCCTGGGACAGGTGCCCTTGAGGGACCGCCTGTTTTCTTTCTCATCAGAAACCTTACCACTTCTTCTTGAAACAGATTAAAATCCCACATGGAACTTCTTCCTTCCTTCAAGTTCACAAGTCCCTTCTGCAATGTATGCTGTAGTTTGGCTGGGCGAGTTCCACAGACTTACCGTGACACAGAGGGTGTACGTAAGGCTGTGGAATTTAACTTTCAAAATGCCTATTACATACACTGGCAATAAATTTTATGTTTGCTTTACATGTTTGTATGGATTTTTTTGCTGTGCCATTTGACAGTAATAGGCTGACATCTCACATCACTCCTAAGTACTTCAGCATGCATCTCCTAAAAACATTTTCCTACATAACTATTACCATTTTCACACATGTAAATAATAACTTTTAATATCTAATATCGAATCCATTTTCACATTTCTCTAAATATCCAAAAAATGTTTTTTAGAACTGATGTGAGTTTTGTTTTATTTTGCTTTGTTTTAAGGCTTTTTAAAACTAGAATCCACACATTGCATTTGGATGTTAGTTCTCTTCTCACTTAGTAAATATTTGTTGGATGAATGTACAGACCTTCCTGGGATAAATAAGGAAGCTCTAGCGACTACCCTTTTCTTATTGCTACCTAAGAGTTAAGTTTTGGAGTTGGGCATGCACAGGCTTTGGGATAAATGCTAACATTTATTTATGAAGATATTCTTCTTGGGTAGGAATGCCCATATAATCCCCTGGGAAAGCAAATCTGCCTCCAGGATTGCTGAAATGGTCTGCATCTCCATTTTCTTGTGCTCTCTGCCCTTTCCCCAGGCCTCCCCTGGAAGAGGAAGCAAGTTTGCTCCCAGGGTATAATTACCAGGAGGGAGATCTGCCAAAGCCCGGCTTGGCCACTGTGTGTGGTCGCAGAGCTGCTGGAAAGGGTGTCTTACTAGGATGGGCAGAAGAGCTGGGTTGCTAGAGTGACTCTCAGCCCCCACCCCCACCCCCAGGAAGTGGTTAAAGCAGACTTCCTTTACCAGCGCTATTTCTTTGCTGTAGGTGAAGAACTGTTCTCTTCACCTGGGGCCTTTATGTTGCTGCTCTCCAGATCTGAATGGAAGAAGACCAGCTTTCTTGACATATTCCCATTTCTGAAAGGGTCCAGCATTCTTTCTACATCCATGGTCCTCAACCAGGGCAGGGCAGGGACATTTTGGGATGTTCTGATGCCTGAAGAATGCTGCTTACACTTAGTGGCGGGGCTAGGGAGGCCAAAGGACTACCTGAAAGGCTCAGACGAGCCCTAAATGTGTTGCCCAGTCCTAAGTGATGCCTTCACTTTGTCTGTGCTGGTACTTAAAGTACATTAAAGGAGGTCTGATTTATTTTATTTCTGTATTCATCAAGATCTGGGTTTGTTTTCTTTCCAACAGAAAGGCCTCTAAGATCAAACATGGCCCTCCATTGGAATATTATGGTGTAGAGGTAATATTTGTGGGTATAAAGGAAAAAGACACACCCCAGCATTTGTCCCTGGATCTTAGTTATGGGTGGGCTGGGGAGAAGAGGGCTCAGAAAAGCCTTGTAGTCCAGATTTGGTTACCCTGGCCAAGGCCCTGGGCTGGAGGTGTGTGCCAGGGCCCAGATATGGGGCACTGTGGACAGAATGGCCAGCCCAGAGCGAGGTAATTTGCACTGATGAGCTCAAGATAGACTGGTAGGAAATTATGGTTTTAACTGGCCCCAATTCATTAAGTCCTACTGTCTTGCTTAGAAACAGGAAATAGGACCTCCTCCATGGGTCCCTAGAGCCAGAAAAGGGAATTCCACCCACACACTACAGGACAAATCAGCCTAGCCTGTCGCAGGTGGCAGCTGGTCAGGTGTAAGAATAAGAGAGGGTTATAGCTTGATGTGTTTGGAGAGAGCCCATTGGAACCACAGAACCCAGATTCTAGCCCTGTTCTGTCTCTGGCCACCTGTGTCCCCAGGGGCATATCCCCACCCCTCTCGGACTCAGTGACCTTGTTTGTAAAAAGGAAGGAAAACCAAACTTGGCATTTTCTGAGGTTTCTTCCAGCTCTGTGATTTTAAACCAAAGCTTTTTTGAGATGAGTTTTCTCTTCAATCAGACATAAAGTTTGTCATTATAAAGCTTTTCTGCTGCAAATTCCTGATTTTTTCTTGAATATTCTTTGGGAAATTGAACAACAGGTATAGGATTTCAAAAATAACATTTCTGGGGACTCTGAATCATTAAATATGCATGTGTTTTCACATATGTATGAATCTGAGGTTTTGGTTTATGTAAGAATGCAATAAGGTGACCTGATTTTGGTGATTAGTAATTAGATAGAACCATGATGCTAAAAGTGAGGAGTTGGCTTGTGCATTCTTGGGGGAAGGTATTGCAGGGGATAGACTGGCCAGGGGCACCCAGAGAGGTAGGTGGTTAGCCCTTTGTCCTACCAGCTACTTGCAGCAGCCCTCACAGGCTCAACAGCTAATGAAAAGACAGGCAGCAGGGTGAAAGGAGAGCTTTGCCACTGCTCCAGAAACCAAGATGAAGCAGCCTCCCCTGTCACCTACGTTAGACGATCAGTGTCTTAACTGGAGTTCCAGACTGTCCTTGACTCCTCTTTGCCTCAGGAAAGAGAAGGATGAAAAATTTTATAGATCAAGAAGTTACTTCCTGGAATCACAAAAAGGAGCCATATATGGTGACTGACATGACACGCTGAAAACCGTCTTGGGAAAAAAAGGAAAAAGCATCTGCTTTCAAAGCAAAGGTGGTAAAATAATACCAGCTTTGTAACAGAAACTATAAGAAGGAAAAGCCTGGGAAATTAGAGCTGCTCACTTCAGTGTTGCTCAGAAAGGAGAAATGACTTTCCAGGAACCCTCAGGGATTTTTTTTGTTTGTTTTTTGTTTTTTGTTGTTTTTTGTTTTGTTTTGTTTTGTTTTTGTTTGTTTTTGTTTTTGTTCTCCTGCCGTATTTGAAAAAAGGACTGAAACTGCCCAACAACAGTTTAATTAGGCTTTTTTATATGATGTGCATGTATTACCTTGATTAAAAATTGATAGCAAAAAGGAAATTAAGAAACCCTAGCAATGAGAAGGCATAGAGAGTAATGGGGGGAAAGGATGCATAGTGTTTGTTTGGGTCAGAATGGGTACAGGAGTGGGGAGAAGTACAGGGGAGGTTCAGACACTTAAGTCTTGGGGAAAAAAGTTTCTCTTCAAGTCGGAAAAACCTTTTATATGGGGTTTGGATTATTCATGTATTTTGGAAATAAATTCAGAGTTAGTTGCAATGGTTTTTTAAAATTCTCTCGCTAGACTGTAAGCTCCAGGAGGGCAGAAGAGGCACTTTTCTTGTTCTCTGCTGTGTTCTCATTGCCTTGAAGAGCTCCTGAGCCCCAGTCCCAGAGGAAGGCAGGTATGGGGCTGCCATAGAAACCAGTCCCAACTTGGTGCTTCCCACTCCACCATGCTACCTACTGCTCACTGATATTTCTAAAGTATTTCATCTTCTCTGCAAGGCCAAGTAGCTTAATCGTCCTGGTGTGTAATGGTTAAGTATTAAAGGCACAATCACAGTTGAATCCATGTGGAGCAGAAATGCTTAATAATGGAGCTCTTTGGTAATAAAGGAAATTGGAGAGTAAACCTCTGAAGAAAGGAAAAATAGATTGTCTCCCTTAAAGGAAACTATAGAACATCGCTTTTATGGCATTTCCCCAACAACATTCAAGAATTCTTTCATTTACTCAACAAATACGTAGTTGCCTTCCAAGAGCTCACGATCCAGAGGGAAGTAAAGTGTGCGCACAACAGCATCCCTTTAGCTAACACTTTATAATAACCCTAAAAAGTAGGTATCATTGTCCTTTTTTACTGTATCTCCGAGAGGTTAAGTGGCCTTAGTCTCACAGCCAGGGCATTGCAGGGTCAGGATTTAAACTTAGGTCTGTCTGTCTGTAAAACCCTGTCTTACCTGTTCTTTGTTGCTTCAATTAAAAATTCCTTCTCTGTCATGAAGAAACCAAATGTTGGGATCTGGTGAAGGAGTCTCAACTAAATTGGACCTCTCCAGTACCAGTCTTTAGCTTCCAGCACTCTGACAGGTTCTCCACAGGGTAGGTGCTGCTTTTGTCTGGAGAACACGTTGGTGGTGACAGACGCCATGGTTGTGCCTCTGTGGGCAAGAGCCTTTGGGTACAGTAAGGTAAGAGAGCTGTGAGACTGTAGGCAAGTAGACAGGAAGCACTCCTGCTTTGGGACCCTCTGTGGAACTGGGGACTGCGTAAGCCAGTGCACAGCCCTGGCCATTGCCCTGGCTGGTCACCTGCCATCCAGTAACTTTCAACATCTTGTGTTTTTTTGTCCATTTTCAGGGGTTTCTCCCAGAAAACAAGTTCAATCATACCTTGACTGAGCCCATTCTTCGAGATGCAGGCCCCCGCAGGAGGGGGAGGCGGCCTCGGAGCGAGCTCCTGAAAGCTCCCGCCATTGTGGCAGACTCTCCCTCCGGAATGGGCCCCCTGCTCATGAACGGACTGATTGCTGGGATGGACCTGGTGGGACTTCAGAACATGAGAAACATGCCAGGCATCCCTCTCACCGGACTGGTCGGGTTCCCGGCCAGCTTTGCCACAATGCCTACAGGCGAGGATGTCAAAAGCACCTTGAACATGCTGCCCATGATGCTGCCAGGAATGGCCACAGTGCCCCAGATGTTTGGTGTCGGGGGGCTCCTCAGTACACCCATGGCAACTAC
>PVKH010004223.1:0-12281 GCA_004027955.1 Chaetophractus vellerosus
GGTCCCCGGGAACCGAACCCAGGGCCTCCCATGTGGTTTCCCAGCGAGCTCTTTATCCACTGAGCTATCTAGCCGGGCCCAAATTTTAAATCTTTTGACAAGAATATAGACTAATATGATTAGGATTTCAGGGAAGAGAAATATCACATAAATGAGATATGCAACCAAAAAATCAGGGGAAAAAAATGCTTGCCTAGAAAGGGAGCAGAGAGATGGTCCGGGGAAGAAATATGCAGGTTCAAATGCACTGACAATGTACTAATTCTTAAATTGAGTATTTGGCTCAAGGGTATTCTTTAATTCTCTCTTTCCTTACCTATATAACATATGTTATTTTATGAGTAAATTTTACACAACTTTTCATGGATCTAGACCTAGATGCAGAAAAATAAGACAAAAACCCCATCTCCTTGGCATGGAAAAAAGTCATTGACCTTGGCATGGAAAAAAATTAATGAACAGAGTGGGAAAATAGATGAAGGCTGAGAATTGCCCTTGATGCATTATGATTTCTTTAACCATAAAAAAATGGGGTAGGGGCAAATGTGCTCATTGGTAAGCAAAGTTCATAACAGGTGAACCCTCCTACTGAATCAGGAACTATTGAAAATGTTAAAATCAAAGGGCTGATAAAAATAATAAAAGGAGTGTGAAAATTGAGGCCATGTACACCAACAACAATTGATGTGATTGAACTTCCTGATTGATGTTGAGGAAGTGCTCCCCATCTCTGAATCTCAGTTCTCTCATGAGGATATGTAACTTTCAAGTCTGCTTGAGAGATGGGAGATAACGTCAATTGAAAACAGCTGTTAACAAAGCTGACCCTCACTGATTCTTAACTATTATTGCTTTGTTTGTCACTCCACAACTTGAATTTATGCTCTGGTTTGAGGATAAATTCATCATAAATATATGCATTCATTGTCAAATACTTATCATGTATCTACTATTTTTTTAATTACACATCCCCCCCTTTCTGCTTGTTCTTGCTGTGTTCATTTTTTTGCGTTCTTCTGTATCTGCTTGTCTCCCCCCTGTTGCGGCGACCCGCCAAGTCAGCTCACCGCGTGGCAGCCTTGTCTGCTTGCAGGCAGCTTGCCCTGCCCACGGCGGCTTTGCCCTGCCCACGGTGGCTTGCCTTCTCAAGGCAGTCTGCCCTCTCAAGGAGGCCCCGGGAACCAAACCTGGGGCTTCCCATGTGGTAAACTGGTGCCCTACCAATTAGCTACAGCTGGCCCCCATGCATCTACTATTATCTGAAACTTTTTAAGTATTTGTAACAATGAGAGAGAGAGAGAGAGAGAGAGAGAGAGAGAGAGAGCGCAGGAGCGAGAGAGCCCTGTCAGTAGTAAGGACAAGTATCACTAGACAATTATAGATATAAACAAATGCAATGAAGTTGTGTGGGTATTCTTGCAGAAGTTCTGCACAGGGTATTATTAGGGTAATACTGCAGGAAAGACTTCAAATATGAGAAGATTTATGAACCTTGAAAGTTGAACAAATGTTCACCACGTAGACCAGATTGGGAAGGACACTCCAAGCTGAGAAAGCAAAGGCACAAAAGCATGCAGCATAGGGCACAGCTAGGGAGCTGCAGTGGTTCAGTATGACTAAAGCATAATATGCTAAGTGGGTGCTTTGAGGGCAGTGGCTAGAGAGGCAGCCAGGTCAGATCATGGAAAACATTTAAAATGTCAGAATTTTTCTGATAGCTCCGAGGGATGCATTCACCCCCAGCCCCCAGAGATGTGCAAGGTGATCTACTGGAAGGTGGGAAGTAAATATTAGAATGCCTATTTATATTTATTTTAATCCCACATGTAATTTCTATTTTGTGCACATTTTATAATATAATGTGTTTGTATAGTAATGTGTTGATAATTTATAAATGCATATATATATATGGAGCATATGTTTAAATTTTAACTTTATTGATGAGGTACCTTATCCACAAAGTTTGGGTACAACTTCTACTAAAGTTATTAAGCAGGACCATAACATAATGAGGTTTTAGCATGAAAAAGTCCTCATGGTAGGGGGAGATAGAGCGGTATGGAGTCTAGATTAGAGGCCGGGAGACCAGTTGGGCTGCTGTTATAATTATCCAGGCTGAGATGATGAGGATGTGTACTATGGCAGTAACTTTGGTGTTGGGGAGGAAGGAAGGAACCGTTCTTGGAGGTTCTTAAAGAAAAATAATCAACAGGGCTTAGTTATTTATGGGATATAAGAGATGAGGAGAAGAACCCAGAGTGGGAACCACATTCCTGGGTTGGGTGACTGAGTGGCTAGTAGTACCATCCACAGTGACTGGGGCATTGAAATAGAGAAGGTTCGGTGGGAAAGGTAATGAGCTGCTATTTTGGCATGTCAAATTGTGAGATTCTCCTGGAAAAATCTTTTAGAGATGTTTAGGAGACATTTAAGTATGCGGGTTTTGAAGTTCTATTAAATATACATGGTTGTTATCAGCATGTAATCAGTAGTTAACTCAATACAAGTGAACAAGAGTGTAAAGAATAAAAAGAGAAAAGCGGTTCAAGGACAGAAGCTAAGAGCATGCCTTCTTTAAAGGGAAAGTATAGGAAGAAAAGGTAGGAAAAGAAGCTCAGAAAAAAGCTTTGAGAGGTAGAAAGAGTATGAACAGAGATGGGAATCAATGAGGCCCAGTTAAGGGAGAGTTTCATGAAGGAAAGTGACTTGTCTAACTGCCTCAAGTAAACAACAGTCCTTGTTTGTCTTTCTAATAACATTGTCAAGTATTTATTACACACCTGCAATTACACAAATCACATTAATTTCATGATCACAGAATTATGGACACAGACTACAATTTATAAAGTTGAGTATCTGTGGACAGTAGTCTCAAACAGTAAACATTTTTGTCTGTCATTTAAATGTCTGAGGTCAACATTGTTAACCTAGAAGCTAGTACATGATAAATTAAGAGCAACACAATGTGCATGTTGTGGATAGTTACAAAGCACTGACACTGATGGTGGTCCAGATGTTAACAAATGATGGAGTTAATCATCTCTGTTTTGGTAAATGACTTTATTCCTACTACATGAATCACTGACACCAGGGACTTGACTACTTGTTAATATACATGCTATATGTAGCAATTAGACATACTTGTTGCTAACAAAATAGGAAATAATTTTGATCAAAACAAAACTCAATTGATTTCACCCTTCCCTGGAGAATCATCATAGAATTCTTCACAAAATTCACCCAGATGAATATCTTAATATATTTGTCTGAAGTTGTTTTAAAGCTTGAGCCAGGCACATAAGCCAAAAAGTTGAGGGTCTTGGAGATCAGCTCCTTACCCTGAGTCACTCTGGAAAGCATGCATGATTAGGAACAAAGATTCAAAGACAATTTGCACACACATACATATGTAATTTGTAATACAAAATTTATAATTAATAAGGAAAAATAGAGAAAAAACAACTTCCTGTCTGAGATGGAAAGCTCATCTCACTTAAGGTTCTCTATCATTCAATGGCATTAGATAGTTGCCACCTGCTGGTTCCTTCCCTGGAAAGCCACTTGATTAAATGCCCTTTCCAATTAAGTACATTCAGTTTAGGAAGAAACTATTAGACAATGACTAGAGAGTATTTTTCATATGACACAACAAACTGTTCTTTGCAGAGGCTGACAATAACTTCATTTGGGTTTAAATCTTACTTTCATTTTCTTGCTCTACGAATCTCAACATTGCAAAACTATGCTAAGATCTCAGAACTAAAATGCTTGCAGACAACTATGTCTGCATTGGTCATGACTGTTTTCCCAGCATTTACCTGACCTTTAGTAGGCCCCCAAAAACTGTTGAATGAAGAAATTCAAGTGCAATCTTAAATCTGTATATTATATTGATTCTGTCAGGCAATCAGTGTAGTGAGTCAGTACAGAATGGAAGACACAAAATTCAGAAAAGGCTGCCGAGAAGCAATTTTGCCCAGCACACACAGACCAGCAGGAGCCTTTGTTAATACCAGCTTCTATATATTTAGTCCACCACTGCCCTAGGAAGAGCCAAAGCAGCCCTCTTCCCGTAAAATCTACTTTAAATGATGTGGCTGTTAGATTCCAAAGATGAGCACCAACAATTCCTCCCATCCCTCTAGTTGCAGGCCACTCCTTCCTTCAGGAGGTAGAGATTATTTTCCCTCCCTTTGAATCTGGACTGGCCTTCAGATTGGTTTTGACCAACGATATGCAATGGATGGGACAAGAGTGAGTTCCAGGCCTAGCCATTAATAGCCTGGTAGCATCCACCCCTGCTCTCTTAGAAGTCAATCGCCATGTTGTGAGGAAGTTCAGGGTCTCCTGTTGGAAAGAGGGCTCATGTGGAGAAATGCTGGAAGATAAGATACCTCAGGGAGAGAGACGTCAAGTGAGACCCTAGGCAAGAACAGAGGGCGTCCAGCTCAGTCAGCACTAAGGCCCAGACAGATGACCAAGGCCATCCTGAATGTTCAGCCCAGCCCAGTTGCCAGATGAATGCATCCAAGTGAGTGGCCCCAAAACTGGAGCCAAGATCCACCCCATCAGCCCACAGAATGTGAGAATAAGAAATTGTTGCTGTTTTAAGCCCCTAAGTTTTGGGTGGTTAGTTACACAGTAACAGATAATTAAAACAAATGACATCACAGTTCTTCCCTTCCATGTCACCATCAGCATCTTATATGTTTTGTTGTCGGTTTTCTTTTTCCATTTTGATACTTTTCTTGTAGAAATTCTGCTGTGATTCCTTTAGCTGCAGTATTGAAACCAGTTTCTAGGATGAAGAACTATACTCAGAAAATCTGGTTTCAAAATCAAATTTTCTAATGAGTACAGTGCCAGATAAATAACTTTTATTACAATGGATACAATCTGCCCTCTGAAGTATTTATAATAAAATTCACTGTGCTTGCAATATTCAAATGCTTAGAAGTTTCACTCTTAAAAATGTGCTGATATTTAAGTAGTCAGTAACAAGAAGAACAAAGCCCAAATTTAATGTAGCCTGCTGCCACAACATGCATCTAAAAAAATTCATTCAGGCCTAAGCAGATCCATTGTATAATCAACTGCATATCTTAATAGTAAATTGTTTTATCAGAAGTGGCTTATTCCTTTATCCCTGAAAATTTCATTAGTAGATACTTTAAAATTACTTAGGGTAGATACACTCATCAAAAAGTCTCTGGCAACATCATTTTAACTTAGTGGCATTTCTAAATAACATGGTGAAATGAAAGAAACACCCTATTAAACCTTCCAGTGGGCACTAAGCGTGATCCACGTCATCCCTTACTTCAGGCTAGTTTCAATGTGGAGTCTTCCCCACCAGAACCTAAAGAGCATGACCTACACCTGCCATTGTTTTTCCACTGAAGTAAAGAAACTTCTGTACTTTAAGATTGCTTCTACGCTGGGTGAAATAAGAGGTGAGGCCTCCCAGGTCTTAAAGGAAGCAGCAATGCCTCCAGGAATGCATCTCAGCATGGCCCTAGAAAACTGTTCCCAGTAAATCATACTATATATCATAAGCCCCACCTGAAAGAGCCGGCAGTGATGCTTTCTCATAACAAAGATTAAAGCAGATATAATCAAGTGTCCTCCCAGGGGAGTCTAAATAGAAAGGACTTTTCTCTTGAGTAGTAGTCAGATTTTCTATCTCTAAACAGTAGACATACTTTATCCCTTCTTTTTTTATAAACCATTCGTTCCGTAGTTGTCAAACTAATTGAGCCATTACATATATCTATTTCAAATAATTAGCAAAATGCACTAAGATTTTGCTCATTCTATCATTTCTTTAGCCTCTTCTCAGTCTTTGATTTCTTGAAGACACCATGAGAGCTGGTCCTCCCTTGAGTTCCATTCCAGGCCCTTTGCTCTTCTCACTTCATGCCAAAGGAGGAAAACTCCGATGTCTATACGACTCCCTATATGAGCCAAACGCAGCACTTCTGCAAGCCAGGACAAAGCAGCAGCGGCCCATTTTCAGTTTTCAAAATTCCCCAGGACAATCACATTTATACCTACAGCTTCTGGGTTCACTCCAAAATCTAAATTTCAAACTCATACTTTTCTGTTGAATTCCAGTTTCATATAACCACCTGTATTCTAAACAGGCCCACCTGCACATTCCACAGCTGCACACGGAATCACCACCTACCCTGAAACCAGAGCTCCTTCACGCCTTCTTCTCCTTTACGTCCCACAGCCAGTCCACATGAAGTACTATCAACTCTACCTCCTAACACATCCTTTGAACCCATTCATTCCCTCTCCCTCACATCATCGTTTCTTAGCCAAGCCCTTGCCACCAGATAAGGATGCCTCATCTACAATGTCATTTCATATTTTACAGACTCAGCCAGAAAGGGTCACAGAAACAGGACATCTGGGCTGACATGGAGACTTTTTCAAAAAGCTAAATAAGGAAGATCTTTCTTTAAAAAAAATAGTTTTTAGAGACACCTGAAAATTAGGCTCACAGCCAGTGTCACTGGTAAATAATAGTCTGGTGTTTACATTTTCACGGGGGATTGTTTCTCCTGACACCACAAATTAAATGAGACAGCCAGACTTTCAGAGCCCGCAATTTTACCAGGAGAACTATGACTTTAAAATCTAGCCTGTTTTCCCTTTCCAGGGATTTTAAGAAAAGCCAGAATTTAAAACGCAGAAACATTTCTATTCTGCTTGACTAAGGAGCTTTATACCAAAGCTCTAAAATGAGTTTTTCTCAGCTCAGAACGCCTTCCAAATACAGGTGTATGGCGAATGCTAATTACCACAGAGAAAACAAGCCTCTCCCTCGGGAAGCAGAGGCTGTTTTGCCAGACACGTGCCCTTTGGGGTTTGAAATTTGACAGGCCCCAAACAAGACTGTTCTGTTTTTGTTTTGTCTTTGTAAATTAGTGTCCAACTTTTTGTAACACAAATGATATAATATGATCTCTTTTATTTCATCCTTATCTTAGGACGATACCTACCCCATAAGAGGGAATCTGAAGTAAAAATCTAAAGTAATTGCTATAAAAGTCAGTGAATCTCCAATAAACTCACCTGGTGACATTTACACATTCAAGAAGGCAAATAATACAAATTTCCTTTGTTTTGGGATACTCTCCTGTGAAACTAAGTGCTGCTCTCTCTCTGGAAAAACCATTGACTGAAACAATACTCATTCAATATTTGGCCTAGAATAGCTTTGAAAGCACAATTTTAGATTGAAAACTTAATTCCCAGCCCACCTTGGGATTCTCAGTTCTAGGCAGGCTCACACATAGATATAGCCAAACATTCCCAACGTATAAGAAAAGCAATAATATTCTGAGATCAACAGAATTTATTGTGCATAAGAAGTCAAATTTTGACTGTGATCTTCTCAGATAATCTAGTGTTCAAAAGTCTATGATTTAGTCCAATGAAGAATAGTCTTTCTTTGGGATTAGGAAAGGATAACTCTCCCTTTTATATTTTTTAACTAAAATCCATAATGTGTGGCACATCACTAAATTTGCAGTGAAAATTAAGTAATTATTTAGGTTAAACCCAGCGCAACATCGTAACACCAGTGTTATTGCTCAAATTATCCCAAACTAAAGTTTACTGTTAACCACAAACTAAAAGTATAAAGCTGCCTGTCATTATTTTCTTAATTCATGAAAGTAAAATAAAAATGGGAGGGGTTAATAATAACATCTTACATTTTTATTACATTCATTTTCTAAATTGAGCCTGGCAACAATTGTATGAAAAAGAAGGGAAGGGATCATTACCTACTTCTTACAAAGGAGGAGCTGAGTCTCAGAAAGATTGTATGGTGTGTTAGGTCATCCAGCTTGTAAATGCAGAATTGGAAACAAATCTAGTTTATTGGCACCGAACTACATAGTGTTATCGCTCTCAAATAAAATTTGCCTTTCCCGAGTAATCCATTTTGCACCCAAACTGCTATAGGGTGCCTACCTGCTGGAAACTAACTGTAGCAATAGCAATACGAATTTGGGAAGCGTGGAAGGAGGGCTCCTGCGGAGCAGCTGTTGGACACTTAAAAACCGAGAGACATCTCTGGGTGATAGTTGCATTGCAAGGCAGAGCCTTGGGAAGATTAAGTCAAGAATAGGCATAATTTGTCCTGACATTCACAAAGTTGATATCCCACTGAAGAAGTTATTAAATTGAAGAACTCTGAGAATAACAGATGTTTAAGCAATTTGGCTTCCTTTCATATGCAATATATAATCTCTGTAAGGATTTGACCATCTTTTATGTCACCCAGAATGTGTACATTCACTTTCCTTGGATAAGAAGAAATCGTCTTGCAAATGAAATGCCCTTTATTGACCTAAAGTCATAGATGTGACTTTCTGCTCATTAAAAAGATCTGTAGAAATAACATGGTAGCTCCAACTTTTTGTTGATTGCAAATGGAATATTATTTCTAATAAGCATGCATAGACCACCAATCAATTTTGAAGGTTTTTACCAATATTAGAACCAATTTCTATAGTAGCTCTGATAACTCTGCAGATTAAAAAGTAATAAAACATTGACTTGAATCTCCCATTCACCTCCAGAGTAAATATTATAGAGCAATGTCCCTTACTGCAGAGAAAACAGAAAATACCTCAATATCTGTGCTCCATCTACACTGGCATGGCTTCCTTGCCTTCAATTAGCCTTTCCTGTCCTGCCATGGAACCAGCTCAAATGCTCCCCAACTGCCATGTCTTAGTTTGCCAGGCTGCTATAACAAAAACCACACAATGAATTAACTGAAACAGCAGGAACGTATTTGCTCACAGTTTTGAGGCCAGAAAGCTTGCTTACTCCCAGGGTAGGTAGCATTCTGGTGCTGGCTGCTGGTGATTCTTGGCATTCTTTGGCTTATATCCCTGCCTCACATCATATGACAACCTTGTCTCCTTTTTGTTCTGGGTTCCGTTTAACTACCAGATTCAGGCTCCTCCCCATGGTGTTTTCTGACTATGTCTGAATTTCTTTTACTTCTAAAGGACTTCTGTAATCCAGATTAAAGACCTACCCTTTTTAGTTGAGTTACACCTTAACTGAAAATAACATTTTTAAGAGATTCTATTTATAATGGGTTCTCACACAAAGGAATGTGGATTAAGAACGTGTCTGAACTGGGGTACAAAATTCAACCTACCATATTCCTCACAGTTAAACTCTTACGGACATAGACCTTCCTTTTTGCAGCTATTATTAGAAGTGTAATTTATTTATTACTTATTTGTGTGATTATTTGATTAAAAATGACTCTCTCACTAGACATAAGCTCTAAGAGGGCAGAGACCATGTCTTTTTATTCACTTTTATATCCTCAGGGCCTAGCACAGTAGCCTGCACATACAAGATACTCAGTCAATGTTTTTGAAAGAATAAATTGCCCTCTCTTGAAGAAGACTCCATCCAGTCTCAGTAACCATGCTTCATATCCTCCTCCAAACTCTATGCCTGGGATTTTTATTCCAGAAGGGTTTTAACACCAAGGAGATAATATTTTGTAAAAATACTTTAAAATGTTCACATTTAGTCCCCCTTCAATAAACAGCACTCCTGCCTAAGACCAAGCTATCAAGTCAAAATCCCTCTAAGATTATATATTTACCTGGTAAAATTACATTGGTAATTCAACAATTATGAATACAACACTACTGTTTAAATTGATGCCAACAGAAAAAATCTAAGAGAAGGGGAAAAGGATAATGCACAAAGTTATATACTACAGTGTTATACTAACAATAATACAGAAACAACCTTAGCCAACAAGGGGGAAATGATTAAAGAAAGTATACATATTCAGTTGATTGATATATTAAAATGTATAATTATGAATATTATTTTATAACAAGAAAACTCCCCATAGTAAATAAGTCTAAGTGTATAAGGACAAAATACAAAATTATATCACTATCTTCTGACATACAAATTACATACATATTTATGTAGAAAGATGGATTAGGGATAAACATGGAAAAGAAAAGCAAATTGATTTGGGGGTGTGGAAAGATTATAACAAACGCTTTTCTTTAATTGTATCTTTGTTATTATATGTGTATCAAGATAATCATTTGAAAGTTTACATAAAGTAGTACTCAGAGGCTGTCTACAGAATATTTTAACCAAAATTTTAGAAACCGATCTTAAGAATGCCATACTGCATTATGTGTGGCACATTTTTCAGTGTATAGGAAAACCCAGCCATACCTTTGAATGAAGACTGCAAATACCAATAGGCTCCTAGTCGTAGTCTTGGAAACTCCCTGAATTTCAACTCTTTGAGTGTAGCTGGCTAGGATCGAAAATTAACACTGTTGCATCAAAAGATTGTTTCTTCTGGGGTTATTACAGTGTTCCCCAATCATCTCTTGGAACTGGAATTTGGACATGTGTTGGCAGGGAATATAGGTGAGCCCAGCTGCCTTCTATTTAGATATCAGCCCCCGAGCAGCTCCAACCAGGGATTAATTCATTACTTAACCAGGAACACTCTACTGAACTCTAAAAGCACTGATTCACTGAAGCACAGTCTCCCAGGGAAACACGTAGACTCTCCTGATAGTCAAACCAAAAGCTAATATGTTCAAGTGTTTATGATGTGCCAGACATATTCACCCTCATAATAATAATAAGCATGATTATTAATTCCCACTCTTTAATAAAAGGAATGGAGACATCATAATATTTACGTAACCTGCCGTGGTCACAGAGCTAATGATTATTCAAGACAGGAACATTTAACCATTAAATTGTGCTACCATGGAAGTTTAAGAAGATCTGAAAAGCTTTACACATTATTTGGCAAGTCAGAAAATACCTGCTTCTGTTTTGTTAAATTCACATAAATCATAGAGCTTCCTATGCCTCCACATATAAGAACAATCTAAGATTGCAGAAAAGAAGAAATCCTGTTATTCACTTCAAAGCCAAGGAGGCATATTTGCCCTGACTATAGTAAAAGTAGCGCAATGCCCCATCTTTCTAAATACTCTAAAGCACTGTGCAATGCTCCATACACATTCCCAAGCGCGTGACCTTATGCTACCGAATAAGTACCCTGGTGTGAGGGATGGAGGCTCTCCGATGACAGGAACTGGCAGGAAGAGTCATCTGGCTTCACAGTACTTACTTTACCTGCTGGTCTTTGCCTTGGAAAACAGCCAACTCCGAGTACCTGTGGGACCTGGCAGTCACCAGGCAATGGGAATGCGCAGCCTCCAATAGCCCCAGTCTCATTTCCCACGAGCCAGATAGTGTATAATACCAGCTACAAGGGCTGGGGCAGGTCCCTGTGCTCAGCACCGACTTGGCTGACATAGCAGGGGACAGACATAAACAAGACTCACTAGTCAAGGACAAAAATATCAATGTCAGGGACTGACGCTCCACTGAGGGAGACACTTCACAAATGATGCCTATAAAAGGGTGAAGGTTGAAATATTCTTTATTATTTCTGCCTTAACCAAAAGGAGTGTTAAGGAGCTGTTAATGTGTGTGACTTGTGACCAGAGGGTTAAAAAAAAAATAAAAAACAAAAAAGAGAAATGAAACTGGATAGGGAAATAAACAATTGTTGACAGCAGGAAGAAAGCAATTGAGCATGAGACCAAATACCTGCTCATCTCCCAGGAGCTGCAACTCAGCCAGTGAAAGTCACACAAACAGGGCCTCAATACACCACTGATTTGAGTCCCTGTTGCTTCTGCAATTCAGTGGTTTTCATAAGTAAATGTAAACTATACCTAAAACAACAACAACAAATCAGGGTTGAAAGTGAGCAGCAATCAATCATTCTTATTAAATTAGAATTTATAAACCATCCAATTTTGGAGCAAATAAAATTTGGGCAGGAGACACTTCAGATGGGAAGAATTGTGATCCAACTGTTATCACTATGCCCAGCCCCAGGAATGTCTTACTTTCCTTAGGCTTGCTAAACTAAACAATATTATATATTTTTAAAATCCTTTCCTTCGTTTTCTTACCCCAACTATAACAGGCAACTGTGTTTTATGTTATTAAAAATTAGGGAGCACAAAAAGGAAATAACCACAAGAAAATACAAATAATAAAAATCTTTATAGTAGTTCTCAGACAAAACCAAAGTACCAAGAACTTTAGCTATCTCCATATCCTGTTGACCTAAGCCTCAGAAAACTAGTTGCACTTCCAGTATACATTACCTATTCTACTTCCTTACCTTTATGCTTAACTTTTTATTTTGAAGTACTTTC
>PVKH010004223.1:12381-23799 GCA_004027955.1 Chaetophractus vellerosus
TTCATCCAGAAGTGTATATCGTGTTAAACTGTCATTGTATCTTTAGTTGCTTCTCCTTTTATTTATTTTTTTATTGTGTGAACATATATAACTACCCCAAGCATACCATTCTATGGGATTAATCACATTCACAATATTGCGGTACCCTCACCACCTTCCATTGCTAAAACTTCCCCATCTCCCCAAACAGATATCCTACACCTATTATGTATTAATTCCCCACTCCCCCGACCCCCACCCCTGAAAATATGTACTCTAATTTCTATCCCTATGACTTGCATATAATATGACACTTTCTCTGTGGTTACCATGGGGCTTAAATTTAACATCCTTAAACTACAATAACCCTGTTTACTTTGATACCAACTTAATTTCAACAGCACACACAAAATATGTTCCTATATCCTCCATCCCCTCCATCTTTCATGTAGTTCTTATTCCAAATTACATGTTTACAAATTATGAGTCCAAAATCACTGATTTATCATTACATTTCATACATTTGCCTTTTAGATCCTGTAGGAAGTAAAAAGCAGAGTTTAAAAAAAAACCAAAAATACAACATTACTGGCATATATATTTACATATCATTACCCTCCCTGGAGATTTTTTAATTTCTTTGTGTGACTTCAAGTTATTGTCAATTGTCCTTTTCATTCAAACTGCAGAACTCTCTTTAACATCTCTTGTAGGGCCAATCTAGTGGGTGACAAACTCCCTCAGTTTTTAATTACCTGAGAATGTCCTAATTGTGCCCACATTTTCAAGAGACAGTTTTGCCAAATGTAGAATTAATTCTTGGTTGGTAAAATTTTTGCTTTCAGCACTTTAAATATGTCATCTCTCTGCCTTCTTGCCTTCGTGGTTTCTGATGAAAAATTGGCAATCAATCTTGTTGAAGTTCCCTTGTACATGACATGTTGCTTCTCTCTTGTGGCTTTATCTTTGGTATTCAGCAGTTTGATTATAATATGCTGTGGCATGGGTCTATTTGGGTTTATCCTGTTTGGCATTCATTAAGCATCTTGGGTGTGTATATTCATGTCTAAATTGGTGTGGCAGTTTGATATAGTTATGAATTCCAAAGATAGATATTGGATGATGTCTGTAAACTGGTCTGTTCCTCTGGGCATGATTAAATTATGATTTGGGCTTTGATTGGTCCACATCAGTAGTGTGTTGAGTCCCTGCCCCTTGGTGGGTGGGGCTTACAGATAAAAGGTATGGCAAAGGACAGAGTTGGAGTTCTGATATTCAGTTTTAATGCTGGAGCCCGGGGAAGTAAGCATACAGAGGATCTTGATCGTGAGGAAGGAGAGAAGGCCCCAGGAAAAGAGATGAGCCATTTGTCTGATAGTCTATAGCTGGCCTTGTGGAGAGAAGCAAGCCTGAGCCTGGAGAGAAACAGGCCCCAGGAAAGAGAGGAACCCAGGAAGCCTGAACTCTTGGCAGATGTCGGCAGCCATCTTGCTCCAACACGTGGCAACAAACTTTGGTGAGGGAAGTAACTTATGCTTTATGGCCTGGTTACTGTAAGCTTCTACCCCAAATAAATACCCTTTTATAAATGCCAACAGATTTCTGGTAATTTGCATCAGCACCCCTTCAGCTGACTAATACAATTGGGAAGTTTTCAGCCATTATTTCTTTGAATATTTTCCCTTCACTTTTCTCTCTTTCTTTCCCTTCTCAGATTCCAACAATGCATATATTGATATGCTTGATGGTGTCCCACAGGTTCCTCAGGTTCTGTTTACTTTTCTTTATTCCTCCTCCTTCTGCTCCTCAGACTGATTTCAATTGTTCTATCTTCAAGTTCTCTGATTCTTTCTTCTGCCAGCTCCAATCTGCTGTTGAGCCACCCTAGGGACATTTTTATTTCTGTTACTATTTGGTTCTTTTTCATAATTTCCATCTCTCTATTGATATTCTCTTTGTGCTCATCTATCATTTTCCTGATTTCCTTTAGTCCTTTTTCCTTGTTTTCCTTCAGTTCTTTGAACATATTTAGCACCATGTTTTTAGTCTTTGTGTGATATGTCCCAGATCTGGTCCTCCTCATTGATGGATTCTAAGCTTAGCCTTCTCCTTCACCTGGACCATCATTTCCTGTTTCTTTGTATGTCTTGTCACTTTTCATTGAAACCTGGACATTTTGATATTTTTAAATGATATGGCCAGAATTTAGACTCTGAGGTGTCCATTCCTTAAGCTGATATCTAGCTAGTGTAAAGACAGGCTTTCCTTGATTGACAGGAGCTAATGAATAAACAAACAAAATGAATAAGAAGGAAAAAAGAAAACCCCTTTACAAGTCTTTGCAGGTTGACCTGCACAAGTGCTCTCCTTCAGGGGTTATCCATACAATGAGTTTAGAGAATAACTTCAGGCTAAAGTGTGGGAGCCTCCCTGATCCTTTCGGTGCATTTGTCTTGTCTTGAGCATGTGGAGTGTCCCTAGGAATTCCCCCATTTACATGGATTCAAATGTCCCCTCTTCCCTAGGAAACAGTTCCCTCACTGTCCAGGCAAATCACTGTATTTCTGAAAGCCAGCAATCCCTTTTTGGGATTGACTGCTCTCCCACAACATTTTGTAGGAGAGTTCTGTGAATTTCCTTCTACACACTGTACATGTTCTGGGCTGGCACCTCCCTTCAGCCACCACCAGGCAGATTGGGCCAGACATACATGCTCCCAGTTACTTTCCTCCCTCTAGAACTGGGACCAGGGATCCACACTGGGAGTGTGCTGAGTTGAAGAGAGGTAGAGATGTGCCAGCCAGTGAGCCACAAGATCCCTGCTTTTAAGTAGCCTTTTCATTGATTCAGCACTCATCCTGTTACTGCAGTCCTTCAACTGTTTTCTGGAGCTTTGTGTAGGAAGTTTCCACCAGTTTGTGCTGGTTGGATATGGATCCCTGAAGCATCTCACTCCACAATCTTAATCTTCCTTACCTCTGGGGGGAAAACTAACAGAATTATTAAAATGTGTATGAGTGTATGAGTGTGTTGGGGGATTGTGGTGTGAACTGGGGTTTGAGGTAGTGGGGAAGAGATGGAGAAAAGTCCCCTCATCTGTGTCATATTTCTGTCTACAAACTAAATTATCAATTAGTTATATTTCTCTAAATGTAAAACTTCACCAAGAGAATTTTGGAGTGCCCATTTGCCTGAATCTCCACCAAAGTCAAGCCTGTATTCAGGCAAATGGCAATCAATGGCCACAACAACTGGAGTACTTGTACAAGTTCTCTCTCAGGGTCAAAGAGACAATGCAACTTTTTAAAATTATTGTTTTCTTTATTGAAATCTCTAGCAATCTAATGCCTTCCTGCTTTAATCTGGTTTCCAGTCTCAAGGACATAACCAGCTAGATGTGGGGTGTGTGAAATCAGGAAACTAGCTGCTTCTGACTCAGTTTTCTTAGTTGCAGCCACCCCTTAAAGAATTTTGGGAGGCTCAATCAGATGTAATCATTTCTCATATTCAGGAAGTGAGCTTACTATTGTCATTCCATTGTAGATTTGCCACCTACATGATGTACCAATAGTGATGGGGTGAGAAGGAGAAAGGATAAAATTTTCTCACAAAGTACTCATTTTCATATCTATTTAAGGCATGAACCTACTTAAGTATTAAAGCAAATTCACCAGGACTGGAATATCATAAAAATATATAAATGCATAAATAAATAAGAAGTTAGGATGACTTTTTGATGCTTTGCTTAATATCTAATCATAGCCAGATCATCCACTTCTTTGTTTCCTGATAATTTTATTTGAAGCACCTACTGCACTGTTTCCCGAAGTATAATCTCTGAACCCTGCCTCAAAAACGTAAGACGTTTGTTATAAATGAAGATTCTTGGCAGCACTCTAGCAGCAGAATCTCTAGCAATGGGATCAGTAATATGTATTTTTAATAAGCTTTCCTTATGATTCTTACATGCTGGTTCTCAAACTTTTAAATGCATGAAAATCACTTTGAGAAAATGTTTAAAAGGTACACTCTTAAGGATTGGACTTAAGTAGTTCAATCTGTAAACGTTTTCATTTGTGATCTTCTGCTTTTTCCCTTGACAAAAAAAAAAAATTTATTTCCCCTCCAGATGTTTGATAACTCTTCAGCTCTATTTTCTTCTAACTTGCATATTTCACTATTTAACCTACTAGAATTTGAGATAAGGACCATATTTGTTTATCTAACAGTTTCACTTTAGGCTTACATAATATCTGAAACATTTCCTCTTCTACAACCTGGCTTCTGAATTGCCCTATAAAAACCCACAATGAGTTGTACTAACTTGCTCCAGGGTGTGCTTCATGGGATGGGAACCAAATTACATTGATCATTTACTGTCCCTAACCACCCTGCCAACCCTTCTCCCAGAACAGAGACTTATATAAAGTATGTGCTCAAAGTACATTTATAGAATTGAATCAAAAGTCAGGATCCATTGGCCTTATTAAATATTTCAATCTTTCAATTTCTAACTCTAGTAAACTGTAGCACTCTATTGGAAAGATGGCATATGTCTTTGTTTTCCAGGCTGCTGTGACAAATATCACACAATGTATTGGCTTAAACAGTGGAAATTTATTGGCCTGCAGTTTTGAGACTAGGAGAAGTCCAAAATTGAGGCATCAGCAAGGCCATCATTTCTCCCCAAAGTCTGTAACATTCTGGAGCTGGCTGTGGGTGATCCTTTGGGGTTTCTTGGTTTGTATCCCTGTCTCTGTCACATGGTGATGTCTTCTCCTCTCTGGTCCAGATTCCATTGACTACTTCCTTTCATCTCCTCCCTATGGCATTCTCTGACTATGTGTGAATTTCTTCTGCTTATAAAAGACCCTAGTAATTCAGATTAAGGCCCACTCTCATTCAATTGGACCATACCTTAACTGAAAATAACATTTTCAAGAGATCATATCTACAATGGGTTCACAACCACAGGAATGTGGGTTAAAATTAAGAACACGTCTAAATTGAGGTACACAATCCAATCTATTTTAGCATACCTTTAAATTCACACTCATATATAGATCTAAATAATGTTTGGCTTAAAAGCCTAGCTCAGGAAATTCCCCCATGAGGGAGAGATGTGACTCTTTTGTGGGAAGCAGTTAGAAGGGGCTTCTGGATAGAATTTGTGACATAGATCACAGGTTAGTTGGACTGACTTATGAGGAGAGTGTGGTGTTAAAAAAATAATAATAGAAAATGATTGTCTCCCCAGTGTGTTTGATAAAGCAATATCCCCACAGATTTTTAGCTTATAAACTAGTCTGCCTAATTAGGAGGAGCATTTTTGTGAAAACAGCCCCTGGAGCTCTGATTGGTGAACTGGGCAGAAATGGGGCCCAGGGCTCAGGCCCAGTATTGAACAACCCTCAGGAATTAGTCTAGGATCTGTAGCCTCTAGTGCAGGTCCCTAGGGCCCAACCCTGCTCCTAGGACCCAATGCTGCCAGGGCAGATGCATCAGGGGCAGAGGTACAGGCTCTGGGGCCAGAGAAGAGGGAAAAGGATCCCTCTCCTTTTCCTGGCCTATAGAGAGCTACTAATTGCAGGGTCAACACATTTCACTTTGTTCCAAACCATAGGAAAACTCCAGAAGGCCCTAATATCTATTCTAGGTTTTTATTAGTGACTGAGTCAGAAATACAAACCTCTCCAGGCAAAATTTTTAGCAAAGGACCTCTGAAGCTTTCTCAATTTAATAGCTATTGGTTCACTGTAGTTCCCATCCTTGCGATTTTTCCCCTTCCTTTCCATATTTTACTTTTTCCCCACATGTAAATCCTCCCGGACTTTTGTGAACCTACTCGCAGGGTGTTATGTACCAGGATTGAGAACTAGAATGCTAGTGGTCTAGCCCTGCTCTGTTACTCTCTCATCCTCACATTACCTCCTTGGGTCACAATCTCCTCATTCATAGAATGGAGGAGTTGGACCATATCAGCTCAAGAATCATATCTGGTTGTTTCATATTTTATTTGTAGATATATATTTAATATATATTGATATGGAATAAAATCTGTAAAATAAATATGTAAGAAAGAGCACAGTATAGAAAAGTGCTTTGATATGGAATTTTAAAAAGAGAGATACATAAATAACACTTATATATATTGGGTACTTCTACAATAATGAGGTGAAAGCTAGTAACAGCACTTGTCTATGAAGAATGACACTTGGGGCCTTGGGGAGTAGGAGACTGGCAGTCTGTGTGGGAAGAGAAACTTACTTTACCTTGAATATACTTTTTACTTTTCAAATTTAATCATTTATATGTTTTCAATAAAACAATGGGTATATAAATATATATATATACATACCATGTATAAATGTGTTTATAGATATATTAAACCAAATAGTGTTTGTCTCAATGATAAAATCATGGTTAATATTTTTACCATTTTGTTAATATATTGTTATTGTTCTTAAATTAGCATGTGTCATTTGTCATACCACACCACCAATGCTAAAAATACATTATAAGTATTATAAAAATGTAATTTTTGACAACACAAATACATCCAAAGGTTTATATACCAAATTTTAATACAATGGATACTACCCAATGAGTCATGTGCTGCTAATCTGACCATTTTTGTGTGTGAACCCTGAGATAAATTTTCTCCTGCTATCTCTAAGCATGTTGTTTCAGTTTGCCAAAAGGCTGCCAATGCAAAATACCAGAAATGTGTTAGCTTTTATAAAGGGGGTTTATTTGAAGTAAAAGCTTACAGTTCCAAGGCCATGAAAAGACCATCTCAAGGCACCATAAGAGGTGCTTTCTCACCAAAGTCACCTGCCATGTGGTGAAGCAAGATGGCTGCTGATCTCTGCTGAGGTCTCTGCCTTCCCTTCTGGAGTCTCCTGGAGCTCAGGCGTGGGCAACTAGGCATAGGCCTTGTCTCTTACAGGGCCTCCTCTATCAGGCTTAGCTGCTTCCACTTCCATCCCAAGTTCAGCTGCAAGCTATCAGGCACATGGATCCTCTTTCCTTGGGCCTCAGCTCTTTGAGCCTCCCTTTCTCTCACATGGCAGGATCAAATATGGCAGCTCCCTTTTTCTGTGTGTGTCTCTCTCTGTGTCTCTGTTTGTTTCAGACCCAACAAGAGGGCGGAGACTCAACCCGAGTCACATCTCACTGACATAGTCCAATTGAAATGGTCTCAGACCCACAGGAATGGATTAGCTCAGAAATATAGTATTTCTCTTTCTGGGATTCAGGAAATAATTGCAAACTGCAATACATGTATTAACTTCTACATGCACCATGATTATGAACTTTCCAATACTGCATAACTCATTCTTAAAATGCAAATCTTTGCAAACTAGGTAGGGTAAAAATAGACAAACAAGGACACTAGGACAAAACTGAGCACTGCATTTGATGACAAGAGTATGTCCATATTCTCACACATGGTATGAATAATGAGTGAGCACCTAACACTGAGCAGGGTTAATACTGCTAATCACCTATTCTTGTCTTATTTTTATATTTATGATAAGAAATGCTAACAGGTTTTCAAATATTCAACCACTTAAAGGTAAATTTCCTACTATTCCTATTTCAAATTCTCAGTTTAATTGAGTAAATCCTTGTACTTCAAGATCCAACTATTTTAAAATACACATATTAAAAGTCATCTTAAAATATATCTATTTTAAAAAGCTTTCACGATCTATGAAAATAAGAACTTTCTTGACTCTAATAGAAAATCAGACACAAATTGAATGTCAAGAGTGATATAATCTCTAAAATGGTTTTGTTTATCAATTGGATTTATATTTTTTATTCATTTATTCAACAAAAAATTGAGTATCAATTATACCAAGCATTAGATTTGGTGCTAGAGATACAGTGGTCAAAATGGTGGGTATGATTTTTCTTTCTGATAAGGGAAAAATACATGAATAATTAATTAGATATTAATAAATAACTATTATTTACAGAATTCTTACCATGAATGAAATTGTGTGCCGGTACTCTCACATGTAACATCTCAGTCAGTAATTATAGCAGCTTTATGACAGAGCTAATATTATCTCCACATTATAGATGAGGACACTGGTTGAGAGAGAAAGGGTAAGTGATTTGCTCAAGATCCCAACAAGAAATAGACAGTACAATCCTCAATTTCTGAGGCAAATTTGAAGCAGAGTTATTGTTACTTAGCTTTCTCCTCTGTTTTATACATTATCTGCTTCATTGGTTTGCTCAGTGCTGATCCTTTATTGCAAATATTTATTTGTACTACAAATATTTATTACAAAAATTAAATACATTCTTTCTTTTGAACATATTCTGTTGTCGGTTGAGAATTTGGTATCAACTATCAAAAAATAGGGAAAATCATGATATATTAACTCTGCTATGTAGATATCTCCTTCTCTTAGGAGTCCTTTGATGGCATAAACCAGAAACACAGTCTAAGTTAAAAATAATGACATTATTGGAAGGATCTGGGATAACCAATATACTTGAAGGAAAAGATCAGAAGCAAGCTTTGGAAAAGGCAGAAAGCAGAACAACTCTAGGGATTTTAGTAGCAAAATAATAAGAGTCTCTTCTGGGTTCTGGAAACTGTCACCTGGAAGAGTTGGGGACAACCATTTTAATTCTTAAGTCAGCCCACTCAAAACTCAGTATCTTGGCTTGAATGTCCAATTGTCCTGGTTGATCCCTTGGGACACCTGGATTGACTATTCCAAGCACATGCCAAGCAAAAGTGGAAGAGGAGGCCATTATTAGAAGAATGGAGAATGGTTACCAAACAGATGTTGCAAAAAACAGATTTTGAACACCAGAGTTTCAGAGGTAGCAATGTAAGCGAGACTATTTTGGGTTGATAGACCTAGAGCAGTTGTGGGGCTATTCATATAATTCCATTATAGAAACTTTTAAGGTTTCTCCCAGTCATCTACCTCTAGCAAGAGCTTGGGTAATGGATATTTATATTTTAAACTTTAGTACAATATTTGTACATTCATTCCGCTTAATGTGTTGAGAGGAGCATGCTGTCTATTTTTATTATGCCTACTCTGAAGCAGTGAGTTACACCTGTCATGTTTTCATTGCCCAACAAACATAAATCATTTCTGCTTTTGACTTCCTCTCCATGCTTGCCTCAGATACAAAGCCCTTGAAATATCTACATGGAAACTTTGTAATCTTCCATTTAACGTTTTTATTCATTGTCTCATTACACCTCACAACAATACTTACACGTTATCACTAGCCTTCAGATGAACAAAACGAAATATCATAAAGGTTAAGTTTCTTGCCCAAAGTACTATAGCTAATAACTAGTAGAGGACACAAACCCAAGCAAGCGGATGTAAAATTTACACCTTTGACCACAAAAATGTAGTCTCTTTTCTCAATGATCAGATTTGAAGTAGGTGAAAAGAACATTTGATTTAAGAATAAGAATCTGAGATTTCAAGATTTAAAGCACGCCCTTTAGAGTTCAGAGTAACCTGCCTTGTGAGTACATTTTGAATTCTTGAAATTAAAATGTTACTTTGTGAAAGCCATCCCTGATGGCCTGAGGGCAAACAGTAGTTTGGAGTTCATCTGGCAAACACTGAAAGGATGGTTTTGTGCATTCTTATTGAAGTAAACTACGACAGTATCTTTTTACATTTGTATAGTGCAAGAGCACAATGCATATTGAAAAATAAAAATGAGATTTTCCATTAAAATATTTGTATTATACATTGTTATACTTTATAATGTGTGTTTATGTAAATTCTTTTGGATATATTAAATTTCTCATCACTTAAAAATGAGGAAAGCAAAGATCCATAAATTCCTCAAATGCTACCTAAAAGAGTTATTTGATAAATATGGCACTGTTCCAAACTGGAAACAGAACCAGCAGGATCTCCCATCTCAGTTAGGAATGTTGAATTTCCCCAAACCAAGAAACCTCCCTATTGAATATCCAACAAGATTAGAAATCTTAATTCAAAGGATTGCATTTGGCCAAGTAAGCTCATCAATAATCAATCAAACAATTAAGAATTATTAGTTAGCTTTGATATTCATGTAAAAAACCCACTGGGGTTCAAGTGTTCTTTACTTGTATGTCTCTGCACACTGCCATCTTTACTTCACATCATCACCCCTTTCTAATGTACATTCAAGATCGAAACACTAAGAGTTCCCTGCCTTGGGTGGAAATCAGAATCTCCCTTTTCTTGTAACTATTCCACAATCAACAAAACTCTCTCAGAGAGATTTTCAGTCACTAAATAGTTCTCATTCACAGCAAAACAGGCAATACTACGACTGTTTGCGTAGCCTGGATTTGAAAACAGTTCTTCAACTTAGAGCTTCCCAACTCCAGGTCATACCTACTGCCTGCTTTCCTTCTATCTGCTCTCAGACTACGAAACATTGCTGGAGATAGTCACGGTACAGCAGTGTAACTGGTCTGATCATTGTGGACAGCTTAAAAATTGATGGGAATTGCCACTCTATTGATTTGATTGACGGGAATGCGATTCAAGAAAAGCAAACTGATCTGATCAGACTTGTGGCCATCCAGTTCCACGTGGGGCTATCATCACAATCTTAAATAGGTGACGAGGGCTCTCGTTGGATTTGTCTTGCTCTGGCTAGATTTAAAATTCATAAAAATTTAATAAAACGAAAATTAATTTCTCTTGAGAAGTTAAACTCTGAAATATTTTAAGTGACATTTGATGGATGTGCTCTGATTTATTTCAATAGGTTCCATCAAGGAATCTTGTGGTGTAGAACAATACCTCTGAGACTTGCTATTTGCACTAGAAAGTTCTAATGAGTTACATCTGTGAGGATCAAAGCAATATTGAAATCTGAGTTGACCTGATACTGTGCAGTCTACATTAGCTTTAGAGTTCCAAAATTGAGACTAATATTCATATATCAACACCATTTCTTTTTATGACGATTTTATCTCCTGTGTTAGACAATACCTTTAAGGAAACAAATGAGTACATTGGCATTTACATGTCTTTGTTTCTAAAAGAATCAAATTTTGTATTGACTATGTCATCACTGTAATGGTTTGAGTTTGAATTAATTATGAATTCCAAAAATATAAATTAGATTATGTTTGTAAGCTCATCTGTTCATCTGGGCATGATTAAGTTATGAGTAGGGCGTTAATTGCCACATCAGTGAGACGTTGAGCCCCACCCCTCCGTGGGGGTGGTCTCAAGTAGAAGCAGAGATTGGAGAGAAGCAGAGAGGAGATTTTGGAGAAGGAGATTTGAAAAGCAGTTCTGATGTTGGAGTGAGCCGATCGCCGGATAGCCTACAGCTGGCCTTGTGGAGAGACGCAACGCAGAGAGTCTCATAGTCTTCAGCTGAACTCATGAAGGAAACAGAAGCTAAGCCCGGAGAGAAACGCAGCCC